>JAFEMH010005380.1:0-165152 GCA_022495995.1 Adenophora triphylla var. japonica
AACCTTTATATATATATATAGAATATATATATATATATATTTTTATATATTTATATATATTTTTATATTATAATGACTAAGAGAAATAAGTTTTCATTTGCATTTAATTAATAATGAGAGAAAAGGGTAATTAGGTTAATTTAAGACATTAATTATTTTCTTTATTAGTTGATTTGAAACAAATTAATATTCTAGAACCATCCATGTGAAGGGAAAATGGGAATTTCGGGCTTGAAACTATGAAGTGTTCTATGCACTTCAACCTATATATATATATATATATAATACTTCATTTGGATTTAATTAATACGGGAGAGAAAAGGGTAATTAGGTTAATTTAAATATATTAATTATTTTCTTTATTAGTTGATTTGAAATAAACTAATATTCTAGAATCATTCCTGATTTGAAGGAAAAATGGACTTGTTGAAGTGTTTTATGCACTTCAACCTTTATATAGATATAGATTAGCTTTTAATATGTTGACAAACTTATAAAGTTACATATATATATATTTTTTTTTTAGACAAAAACCAAATAAACATATATGTGTAACTAATTAACTTTTATTTTTAAACCTAAAAATCTATTTGATTGAAATATAACCAAAAAGTTATACAAAATTAATTATTTTTATATTATTTTAAGAATAAAACATCTTTTATAATTTAAAAACCTAAAAATACTAGTAATATTTTACAATTTGTATCCAAGATAGAATTTCAAAATTTATGTTAAGTCAAAAATTTCATTTTATTAAATGAAAGAATTCCATGTCCAAAATAAATTATCTTTTTTGTCCCAAAATATTTTTTTAAATGTATTTTTACTATTCTTTTTTGTCCTATTTTTACTTGCAAAACTAATAGTTTGCAAAGTAATAATATTTATGAATTTGTGAAAAATGGATTTAGGTATAATGACTAAAAGAAATAAGTAATAATTCATTTTCATTTAAATAATACGGGAGAGAAAAGGGTAATTATGTTAATTTGAAGATATTAATTATTTTCTTTATTAGTTGATTTGAAACAAACTAATATTCTAGAACCATTCATGGTTTGGAGGGAAAATGGACTTGTCAAGCCGTTGTTCCATGCACTTCAACCTTTATATATATAATGTATAGACTAGTATGTCAATTGTGTTAAACACACTAAAAAAATATTTTAAAATTTTCATTAACCAATTAAAGAAATTCAATTTTTTTATTAACAAAACCAAGTCATTAACTGGTCATTCTTCCATATTCTTAATTCCTGATTAATTGCATTTTAGTTAACTTGAGGTTTGTCAAGATGTTGTTTCTATATTCTTACCACACATTTGCATTTTTACATTTACTTCCTCAAATTTTGTTACCCACTTGGATATATTTTTGGATTGCTCGTTAGAAAACCAACGAACCATGCGTTCAAGGTGCTTCACGTGACTAACCGAAGGGGTATTTTCATCATTTCCATGGAGTAAAGAGACTTGGTACGGTCATTCACGTGCAATTTGGCCGACTTTCATTATAAACCTTAACTTCATCTTTCCTTTTATCCCCAATTTCAATCAAACCTAAATCTTCATCTTCACAACTTCAAATTTAGTGTTTTAGCTTGCTTTCCCACTCATGGGCGCATTTTTGGATTAAAGGGTAGCGGTGGGTTTTCAATGGCTATTATCGAGATGGTGTTTGGAGTTCGAATATGTATGCCACAATCGGCTAAAATAGAGTAGTAAATGAACCATGGGTGTTTTAGAGGATAGATATAACTGTAGTATAGGTTCAACAAGAGTACTGGAATATTTGATTTGTAACGTAATTTTGCTAAGAATGAATATATAAGATAAACCACCATCGTCAATCAATTTTCATAACCATCGATCCAATCTACCAAAAGCCAGTACCATAATCTCAAATGTACACATACTGTATGTCCAAACTACCTACCAAAAGACATCTCAAATGATATCCATGCCACTTAAATTGTCATAATATGGCATCACCAACACAATGAAGAGACTAAAGCAAAGCTTTTTACAACCAAAATAACTGCTAAAAAGTTTTTTACAATCAAAAGGCAATGTAGAATTTTTAATTTTCCACAAATCTATGATGCTTGTGTCAATCTTCTTAGATTTTATCCCAACCGATTCCATTTGAATTCTGCGAGAGACCTTCTAACTCTTCGGACGTCGAAGTGGTCGCCGTTGATTTTCTTCATGTATTCTTTCGTGATGTACCACCACCTTCCATTGCTGTCGGGCAATGTTATAAAATTTTTGCTTCCTCCTTGGACTCGCTCAGCAGCTTCATCCTCCAACAACAGGTTTCATTAAATACCTAATAAAGACACAACATTAAGGCATAAATACTAAATCTCTTCGAAAATAAAATATAGTACAAGTGGAGTCTCTTTAAAACTTCATTCATAGCTCACAATTGAATTTCCCTCTTCATAGCATTTAAAGCATGAATTCAAATCCATGGTGTTAATTGAATTTCTAATTGCAGTTAGACTAATATTATATGCCAAATTGTGAAGTTCACTGCAACAATTTTTTTTTGAATGTAAGTAAGTCTTCTATTTCCAACCTATTAAATCCACTTTATGTTTTTTAAAGCAACACACTTTTACATTGTGTGTGGTTTTTTAATTATGTTTTGAGTTTCCAGCTGATATTGTAAGCCAATTTAAGAATAGAAATGACTGTTCATTTAAAATATACTGTATTAAGATACTCTCATTTAGTGAAAATCTTGATCAATTAAATCAAAATTTCTTTGACTTGTTATGAGTACTGAAGGCTATTGGCTTACGGTTTAAGCAGAAAATTTTAAAGTCTCAACAACTGGGAAGGTTTGGTTGTTAACATGGCAGCATAAATGGCCCTCCCCAGATCTTCTTGGCAAGATCCTTTTCCCATCTAAACTCTTGGACCAGTAAACTTCAACCAATTGCAAGACGGTACTCCTGTCCTAGAATAAATGTCACATTTTTCACTTCTTTTGGTTAACTAAGTTAATTTTTGACTACATTTAATGAAAAAGTTGTCTACCTTCATGAAAATTTAAAAGTAGTTATGGATAGTGTTTATATTGATGCATCAATATCCCCTTTAGAGTAGTATAAGGATAATCAATTTTATCACAACTATTTTGTTAAAGTTCAACTTAGTTGACCACCTAAGCTCAAAAGCATTTACATTTATTCTAGTATGCGGAGAGTATTCTTTATCAAAGAGAGTATTGTCATCATGATATGCCTAAAATTTTGGAAGGTCACAAACATTTTGGGACTAAGGCCGTGTTGTTGTTGTTGTTCATGCTGTCGTGATTGCCTTTCGGGATAATTAATACTCCTCCGCCCCACCGATCTTAAGAAAAGCTTTCTATTTTCACAAAGGCCCCGTCAATCTTAAGAAATCTCAAAAATGTAAAGTTTTTTATTATTTTTATACTCTTTCTACTCCCACTCATTCTCTCTCTCCTACTTTACTTTCTACACTCACAACATTCTCTCTCCTAACTATACATCCCACTCATTCTCTCTCTCCTATTTAATTTTTCACACTCACAACACTTCTTCCACTCATTCTCTCTCCTAATACTATAATAATATTTCTTAATTCCCGTGCCATTTCAAAATTTCCAAAGATCATTGCTCGGGACGGAGGGAGTATATTTAATGTATACAAATTTAGGATGCAAGGCGGTAAAAATAATAATTTAGTGCAAATTTTTCTCAAAATTAAGGGGTCAAAATGTATAAATCCATCATTTTTAGTAGTAAAAAGTCTGTTTTCTAAAAAAATTGATAGTGCAAAAACCGACACATACTCCAAAATTTAAGGGGAAATGTGGCTTCGCCACCGATCATATGGGACAGTGTATTATATTATCGTCAAGATTTGAACAATGATGAAAAATAGGCTATATATTTTGCATTAAATTTTATTGTCTTTAATAGTGTGTGGCTTTGAATTTTTTTCGCTGTGAAATTTTTTTTTACCCCTCAACATAAATCCTAAGTCCACATAAATCCTGTAAACTTACCACTGAACTCGAAGTTTTTGTTTCCTTACAGCTGTCAGAATGGCCTTCCCTCTGGAGAATAGGAAGTCTCATGAGCTCAATCTTTTACACAGAACAACAGTGTATCTATGCTCAATGCTATTCGTTGCATGTCTGGGCTGCTTTTTGTTGGTGGCCTTTCTTTTCAAACTGATGCCCATTCTTTGATGGAAGCTTTTTCTAGATTTGGGGAAGTTACTGAAGCAAGGGTTACTACAGACAGAGATTTCTGGGAAGTCAAGGGGATTTGGGTTTCTGTGAACTACTCTAGTCATGACTCTGCAAAAGAGGCTTTGAGTGCGATGGACGGAGTGGAACTGAATGGCCGGAGTATTCGTGTCAGTATCGCCAATGAGCGTCCTTCCTCAGGCCGCGCTTTGGTGGATATTAAAGGTCGAGCCGGCTGGCCACCGTTGGCTCTGACATTCCAGTGTCTGTATGTTCTGGCTTTGACAAGTCAATTACTTATTAGGAACCAGGAATGGTTTTAATTTCTTTTCTGATGAAAAATTTGAACTGTGCTTAGCATGTAATGCTCTTTAATACTTGTTTTCTTTTCTTTTTAGGATGATTTAATTATAAAAAAAAAAAATATTAGCCTGGTACTACTCTGTCAGAACTGATGCCCTGCCATTATTTGTTATAGTACTCCACAATTTTTTTTTTAAAAAATGAGTCCTACATAAAAATGAGGCCTAAATAAGTGCTACAAAAGCACCCAAGAAGGAAAATGTGTTTCAAATCAAAATCTTCATCAGAAAAGTTCCACCATTGGTTTGTTCCCTCCCTTCACAATCAGAACACCAAAATTTAAATATCTCAATAAATATTTACAGGAAATAAATTTCTGTGCAAATGGTGGAATAATTTTCACCAGCTGGGAATTCATACAAACCATTGGACACCATAAACTATGTACAACAAATAAATTGCAAAATCTATCTATATATTAAAGCAGGTCATCCAAGGAACAGTAATAGCGCCAAAATTTTCGCCAAAATTTTAAGGGCAATTTAGTCATTTCCTTTCAGGACATAATTGAAGATATACTACGCAAATTACACATGGCAGGTCATGATTGGGAGAAAAATGACGCGTGCAATATACGCGTCGACAGAGGCGCGTGTATGCAGACGGATTTTTTTTTTTTTTAAATGGGACACCGTGTAGCGAGTTTAACCGGTCACAAGGATCGATTGTGACAAGGATCGGTAAATCATTAACATGATGACCGGTCAATATTATTGGATGACCGATATCAATTCTTGACATGGTGATCGGTCACACACACATTATTTAACCGATAAGAATCGGTAAGACAAGGCAATAAAGAATCGGTAAGCCAGACATTGAGAATCGGTAATCAGCCTGGCCTGTGGCATTAACCATGGGTCACACACTCACACGTGACGAGTTTAACCTGTAGCTGACCGATCCAAACATATTTGTAGATGACTGATCCAAACCTGTAGCTGACCGATCCAAACATTGTTGTACCTGACCGATCCAAACATTGTTGTACCTGACCGATCCAAACCTGTAGCCAATGATCCAAACATTGTTGACAGTTGTAGCTGACCAATCCAAAAACAAGGTTGTGCCCACAATGGATACAAAATCAAAAATGGTGCAAACTTCGTCCCACTTTAAATTTTAAAATAATTATTATTAATAAAAAAAATTAAATAAAAATATTATTTTTTTATCTCAAATAAATATTTTAAAAAATATAATTCTATAAAAATTATAATCTTCATTTCAAAAATAAATATTATTTTCGACTCAAAATGAATAACCAAAAAATAATACTACATTTTTTGTTCAAAAAAATGAACATTACTTTCTTCATCCCAATGAATATTTTTAAAAAATAATACTGCTTCATTTGCCTCGCAAAAAATACAAAAACAGGAATAAGTAGGTGCTTTTATATTTCTTAAATACAATAACATGCTTTTATATTTTTTGAAGTAGTATTGCTTTCCTCTTTATCCTACATGGGATCTGCAATAAAAATTTTGGAGATAAATTGAAGATATTTTGAGAAACTCGCTACACGGTGTAGCGAGTTTATATATTTTTTTCAAATAATTTTTATTTTTAAAATTTTAACTAAAACAACTCATTATTTGAAACTTTGCCACACGGTGTAGACGAGTTTATAATTGGTTGGATTCGGTTAAAATCGCTAAATCAATGACGGTGTAGCGAATTTAAATTATTTGTGCTCAATATTATTTAAATCAATTATGTCCCTATTATAAAACGTTGAACTCGCTACATAGCGAGTTCAGATTATCAGATTGGGCCACAACCGATCCAAACCAAAACCAAAAAGCTACAAACCTCGTCTCACTTTAAATTACAAAATAATAATTATTAATAAATAAAATTAAATAGAAATATTATTTTTTTCATCTCAAATAAATACTTTAAAAAATATACTTCTATAAAAAATTATATTATTCATATCAAAAATAAATATTACTTTCGACTCGAAATAAATAATCAAAAAATAATACTACATTTTTTATAAAAAAAAAAGAGCATTACTTCCTTCATGCCAATGAATATTTTAAAAATTATTACTACTTCATTCGCCTCTAAAATCAATGTTTGTAATGTTAGTACATTTGTCTCAAAATATGACATTAAGATGTCATTAATTTTTTAGACGAATAAAGTAGTATTCTTTTTTCAAATGTTCAATGAGACGAAGAAAGCCATATTCATTTTTTTTAGATAGAAAAAAATTCAACTTTTTAAGAAAAAAAAAAATTTGAACTCGCTACATCTATCTATATATTAAAGCAGGTCATCCGGTTAGAACGGTTTGCCGGTTAACCGGTTATTCATTTTGGGTTGAAAATAATATTTATTTTTGAAATGAATAATATAATTTTTTATAAATGTATATATTTAAAATATTTACTTGAGATGGATAAAATAATATTTCTATTTTTTTTTTTAATATTTATTATTTTATAATTTAAACCGAGATGAGACGGAGTTTGTTCCATTTGCCTTTGCCTTTACCTTTACTGTTCAATTGAACAGATTAGAAATAGTATCAAAATCGGTTGACCCAATATGCACAAATCACTAAATCACTAAGTAAGTAACCGGTTTACCCAAATCTCACCCAAATCGGTAAGGTAAAGCCCAAGAGTCACTTGACCCAAATCAATTCAGTAAAGGAAAAGGTACAAACTCCATCTCACTTTAAATTACAAAATAATAATTATTAATAAAAAACTAAATAGAAATATTATTTTTTTCATCTCAAATAAATACTTTATAAAATATACTTCTATAAAAAATTATATTATTTATTTCAAAAATAAATATTATTTTCGACTTAAAATGAATAACCAAAAAATAATACTATATTTTTTATAAAAAAAATTAGCATTACTTCCTTCATTCCAATGGATATTTTAAAAATTAATACTACTTCATTCGTCTCTAAAATTAATGTTTGTAATGAAGCAGTATTATTTTTTTAAAATATTCATTGGGATGAAGAAAGTAATGTTCATTTTTTTGGATAAAAAATGTAGTATTATTTTTTGGTTATTCATTTTGAGTCAAAAGTAATATTTATTTTTGAAATGAAAATTATAATTTTTTATAGAAATATATTTTTTAAAATATTAATTTGAGATGAAAAATAGTATTTCTATTTAGTTTTATTTATTAACAATTATTATTTTATAATTTAAAATGAGAAAGACTTTATACCTTAGTTTGATTTGAATAGGTAATCCGGTAATTCATATCGGTAAGCCTATAGGTTGGTTTGGATCGGTAAGCCTGTAGTAGGTTGGTTTGAATCGGTAAGTCAATATCATCTGTCAAGCCAAGTCTGTGTGAGAGAATTGTATTTCTTATTTTCTTTCTCTTTCTCTTTCTCTTACTGTCTCTTTCTTTCTTTCTTTTCTTTTCTCTTTCTTTTTTTTTCTTTCTTTCTTTGTCATTTTAATTTTGATTATATTTCTTGAATTATTATTAATATTAAAAATTAATTTTTTAATCATTTATAAATTCAATATATTTCAAAACTAATTTCTTAAAAAGTAAAAAAAAAATCTATGTCAAAAAAAATGAATATGTCTTCCTTCGTCTCAATGAACATTTAAAAAAAGAATACTAATTTATTCGTCTAAAAAATTAATGTCATCTTAATGTCATATTTTGAGACGAATGCACTAACATTAATTTTAGAGGAGAATGGAGAAGTATTAATTTTAAAAATATTCATTGGATGAAGGAAGTAATGCTCATTTTTTGGATAAAAAATATAGTATTATTTTTTGGTTATTCATTTTGAGTCGAAAGTAATATTTATTTTTGAAATGAATAATATAATTTTTTATAGAAGTATATTTTTTAAAAGTATTATTTTGAGATGCAAAAAATAATATTTCTATTTAGTTTTCTTTATTAATAATTATTATTTTGTAATTTAAAGTGAGACGGAGTTTGTAGCTTTGGTTTGGTTTGGATCGGTTGTGGCCCAATCTGATAATCTGAACTCGCTATGTAGCGAGTTCAATTTTTTTATAATAGCATAAATTTAAATAATATTGAGCAAATTTAAATTCGCTACACCGTGTAGCGATTTTAACCGAAAAAATTATAAACTCGCTACACCGTGTAGCGAGTTTCAAATGTGGGTTATTTTGGGATTAAAATTTTTAAAATAAAATTATTTGAAAAAAATTATAAACTCGCTACACCGTGTAGCGAGTTTCTCAAAATATCTTCAATTTATCTCCAAAATTTTTATTACGAATCCCATGTGGGATAAAGAAGACAATACTACTTCAAAAAATATAAAAGCATGTTATTGTATTTAAGAAATATAAAAGCACTAACATTACAAACATTAATTTTTGAGGCAAATGAAGCAGTATTATTTTTTAAAAATATTCATTGGGATGAAGAAAGTAATGTTCATTTTTTTGAACAAAAAATGTAGTATTATTTTTTGGTTATTCATTTTGAGTCGAAAATAATATTTATTTTTGAAATGAAGATTATAATTTTTATAGAATTATATTTTTTAAAATATTTATTTGAGATAAAAAATAATATTTTTATTTAATTTTCTTTATTAATAATAATTATTTTAGAATTTAAAATGAGACGAAATTTGTACCATTTGGTTTGTATCCATTGTGGGCACAACCTTGTTTTTGGATTGGTCAGCTACAACTGTCAACAATGTTTGGATCGGTAAGCTACAGGTTTGGATCGGTCAGGTACAACAATGTTTGGATCGGTCAGCTACAGGTTTGGATCAGTCATCTACAAATATGTTTGGATCGGTCAGCTACAGGTTAAACTCGTCACGTGTGAGTGTGTGACCCATGGTTAATGCCACAGGCCAGGCTGATTACCGATTCTCAATGTCTGGCTTACCGATTCTTTATTGCCTTGTCTTACCGATTCTTATCGGTTAAATAATGTGTGTGTGACCGATCACCATGTCAAGAATTGATATCGGTCATCCAATAATATTGACCGGTCATCATGTTAATGATTTACCGATCCTTGTCACAATCGATCACTTGTGGCGGTTAAAGCTTCGCTACACGGTGTCCCATTTAAAAAAAAAAAAAATCCGTCTGCATACACGCGCCTCTGTCGACGCGTATATTGCACGCGTCATTTTTCTCCCAATCATGACCTGCCATGTGTAATTTGCGTAGTATATCTTCAATTATGTCCTGAAAGGAAATGACTAAATTGCCCTTAAAATTTTGGCGAAAATTTTGGCGCTATTACTGTTCCTTGGATGACCTGCTTTAATATATAGATAGATTTTGCAATTTATTTGTTGTACATAGTTTATGGTGTCCAATGGTTTGTATGAATTCCCAGCTGGTGAAAATTATTCCACCATTTGCTGGCAATTTATTTCCTGTAAATATTTATTGAGATATTTAAATTTTGGTGTTCTGATTGTGAAGGGAGGGAACAAACCAATGGTGGAACTTTTCTGATGAAGATTTTGATTTGAAACACATTTTCCTTCTTGGGTGCTTTTGTAGCACTTATTTAGGCCTCATTTTTATGTAGGACTCATTTTTTAAAAAAAAATTGTGGAGTACTATAACAAATAATGGCAGGGCATCAGTTCTGACAGAGTAGTACCAGGCTAACATTTTTTTTTTATAATTAAATCATCCTAAAAAGAAAAAAAAAACAAGTATTAAAGAGCATTACATGCTAAGCACAGTTCAAATTTTTCATCAGAAAAGAAATTAAAACCATTCCTGGTTCCTAATAAGTAATTGACTTGTCAAAGCCAGAACATACAGACACTGGAATCATCAGAGCCAACAGTGGCCAGCCGGCTCCTTTAATATCCACCAAAGCGGCCACGAGGAGGACGCTCATTGGCGATACTGACACGAATACTCCGGCCATTCAGTTCCACTCCGTCCATCGCACTCAAAGCCTCCTTTGCAGAGTCATCACTAGAGTAGTTCACAAACCCAAATCCCCTTGACTTCCCAGAATCTCTGTCTGTAGTAACCCTTGCTTCAGTAACTTCCCCAAATCTAGAAAAAGCTTCCATCAAAGAATGGGCATCAGTTTGAAAAGAAAGGCCACCAACAAAAAGCTTGGTAGACATGCAACGAATAGCATTGAGCATAGATACACTGTTGTTCTGTGTAAAAGATTGGCTCATGAGACTTCCTATTCTCTTGGAGAAGGCCATTCTGACAGCTGTAAGGAAATAAAAACTGAGAGTTCAGTGGCGGATTTAGGATTTATGTGGACTTAGGATTTATGTTGAGGGGGTAAAAAAATTTCACAGCGAAAAAAATTAAAACCACACTATTAAAGACAATAAAATTTAATGCAAAATATATAGCCTATTTTTCATCATTGTTCAAATCTTGACGATAATAATACACTGTCCCATATGATCAGTGGCGAAGCCACATTCCCCCTTAAATTTTGGAATGTGTCAGTTTTGCACTATCAATTTTTTAGAAAACAGACTTTTTACTACTAAAAATGATGGATTTATACATTTTGACCCCCTTAATTTTGAGAAAAATTTGCACTAAATTATTATTTTTACCCCCTTGCATCCTAAATTTGTATACATTAAATATACTCCCTCCGTCCCAGTGATCTTTGGAAATTTTGAAATGGCACGGGAATTAAGAAATATTATTATAGTATTAGGAGAGAGAATGAGTGGAAGAAGTGTTGTGAGTGTGAAAAATTAAATAGGAGAGAGAATGAGTGGGATGTATAGTTAGGAGAGAGAATGTTGTGAGTGTAAAAGTAAAGTAGGAGAGAGAATGAGTGGGGTAGAAAGAGTATAAAAATAATAAAAACTTTCTATTTTGAGATTTCTTAAGATTAGCGGGACGCCCAAAATAGAAACTTTTCTTAAGATCGGTGGGGCGGAGGGAGTATTAATTATCCCAAGAGCAATCACGACAACAACAACAACAACAACAACAAAGCCTTAGTCCCAAAATAATTTGGACCCTTTACAAAAATTTCTGGCTTTGCCACTGCATATCATGATGACAATACTCTCTTTGATAAGAATACTCTCCCTGCCCTAGAATAAATGTCGTACTTTGACTTAATTGGTCAACTAAGTTGAACTTTAACAAAATAGTTGTGATAAAATTGATTATCCTTATACTACTCTAAAAGGGGATATTGATGCATCAATATAAACACTATCCATAACTACTTTTAAATTTTCATGAAGGTAGACAACTTTTCATTAAATGTAGTCAAAAATTAACTTAGTTAACCAAAAGAAGTGAAAATGTGACATTTATTCTAGGACAGGAGTACCGTCTTGCAATTGGTTGAAGTTTACTGGTCCAAGAGTTTAGATGGGAAAAGGATCTTGCCAAGAAGATCTAGGAGGGCCATTTATGCTGCCATGTTAACAACCAAACCTTCCAGTTGTTGAGACTTTAAAATTTTCTGCTTAAACCGTAAGCCAATAGCCTTCAGTACTCATAACAAATCATCAAGAAATTTTGATTTATTGATCAAGATTTTTCACTAAAGAGGTAATTAATACAGTATATTTTAAATGAACAGTCATTTCTATTCTTAAATTGGCTTACAATATCAGCTAAACTCAAAACATAATTAAAAAAACCACACACAATGTAAAAGTGTGTTACTTTAAAAAGCATAAAGATTTAATAGGTTAAAATAGAAGACTTACTTACATTCAAAAAAAAATTTGCAGGAACTTCACAATTTGGCATATAATATTAGTCTAACCAATTAGAAATTCAATAACACCATGGATTTTTTAGAGAATTCAGTGAATTCAGTATGCTATAAACATTCAACTAATCAACATAGCAGGTGGTTAACTTGAATTAAAACTTAAGCAATAAACCAACTACAAATCAAAGAGATTTAAAAAGGAAGTTTCAATTCTAAAATCCTAATTTTGTTAGGGATTTAGAAAATTAGGGGTTTGAGTTGGAGGATGAGGGGTAGCCGGAGAGGAGGAAGAAGAAGAACGAACCTAATGCGATGCGCGACAGCAATGGATGCGTGGTGGTCTGGTGTGGTGTGGTGTGGTGCGGCGCGGCGTCCTTCGACTTCTCAATCTCTCGCTAAAAGAACTGCGGTTGGGTTTTAGGGGAAGGGGAGATTTAATAAAAAATTATTTACATTCATAAAAATTAAAAAGTAATCTATACTCCCTCCGTCCCGCCGATCTTAAGAAAGCTTTCCATTTTGGGCGTCCCACCAATCTTAAGAATTCCCAAAATGAAAAGTTTTTATCATTATTTCCTCCGCTCATTCTCTCTCCTACATTATTTTAATACTCACAACACCATTATAATTTACTATTCCCTCCACTCATTCTCTCTCCTATTTTACTATTACACTCACAACATTTACAATTTCCTTAATCCTCGTGCCATTTGAAAGTTTCCTAAGAAGATCGGCGAGACGGAGGGAGTACATATATAAAGGTTGAAGTGAACACTTCAACAAACAAGCCTATTTTCCCTCCAAACCATGAATTCAACAAACAAAACAAGCCTATTTTTCCTCCAAACCATGAATGGTTCTAGAATATTACTCCTTCCGCCCCACCTCAAGGTTCCATGGGTAGGTTTACACGCTTTTTAAGAAATACTCCCTCCGTCCCGACCGAAAAGGCACAAAACCAATCTCGCACGCAAATTAAGGAAAGTGATGTAGGAAAGAGAAAATTTTAATGTTGTGAGTATGAAAAATTAAATAGGAGAGGGAATGAGTAGGAGGAATAATTAGGAGAGAGAATGTTGTGAGTGTAAAAGTAAAGTAGGAGAGAGAATGAGTGGGTGGAATAGTAATAAAAACTTTCCTTTTTGGGAAAGTGCCTTTTTAAATGGGACACCCAAAAAGAAAATTTGTGCCTTTTCGGGCGGGACGGAGGGAGTATTTTTAAAGTGGGTAGAAAATTTGAGGAGAGAGAATGTAAAAATTAAATGTGTGGTAGGGAATATGAGAGAGAATGTAAAAGTTAAAAATATTTAATAGGAGAGAGAATGAGTGGAAGAATAGTAAGTTAATGATTGGTTTTTTTGTAAATATGTTAACTTTATAAGGGTATAATGAATGATTTTTTTGTAAATATATGGAGATGATAAGGGTATAAATATATGAAAAACTTTTCATTTAAGGAAGGGAACCTTGAAGTGGGACGGCCCAAAAGGAAAAGGTGGAACCTTGAAGTGAGACGGAGGGAGTAGTTTGTTTCAAATCAACTAATAAAAAAAATAATTAATGTCTTCAAATTAACCTAATTACCCTTTTCTCTCCCGTATTAATTAAATGCAAATGAATTATTACTTATTTCTCTTAGTCACTATACCTATACACAAATTCATAAATATTATTGCTTTGCAATAAATTAGTTTTGCAAGTAAAAATGAAATATGACAAAAAAGAATGGTAAAAATACATTTAGAAAAATATTTTGGGACAAAAAAGATAATTTATCTTGGACATGAAATTCTTTCATTTAATAAAATGATATTTTTGACATAATATGAATTTTAAAATTCTATCTTGGATACAAATTGTATAATATTAGTATTTCTAGGTTTTAAAATTATAAAATATGTTTTATTCTTAAAACAATATAAAAAAAATTAATTTTGTATAACTTTTTGGTTATATTTCAATCAAATAGATTTTTAGATTTACAAATAAAACTTAATTAGTTACACATATATGTTTGTTTGTTTTTTGTTTAGAAAAAATATATATGTGTAACTTTATAAGTTTGTAAATATATTAAAAGCTAATCTATATATATATATAAAGGTTGAAGTGCATAGAACACTTCAACAAGCCTATTTTCCCTCAAAACCATGAATGATTCTAGAATATTAGTTTGTTTCAAATCAACTAATAAAGAAAATAATTAATGTCTTCAAATTAACCTAATTACCCTTTTCTCTCCCGTAGTAATTAAATGCAAATGAATTATTACTTATCTATATATATATAAAGGTTGAAGTGCATAGAACACTTCAACAAGCCCATTTTCCCTTCAAACCATGGATGGTTCTAGAATATTAGTTTGTTTCAAATCAACTAATAAAGAAAATAATTAATGTCTTCAAATTAACCTAATTACCCTTTTCTCTCCCGTATTAATTAAATGCAAATGAATTATTACTTATTTCTCTTAGTCATTATACATATACACAAATATATATATATATATATATATATATATATATATATATATATATATATATATATATATATAAAGGTTGAAGTGCATAGAACACTTCAACAAGTCCATTTTCCCTCCAACTCATGAATGGTTTTAGAATATTAGTTTGTTTCAAATCAACTAATAAAGAAAATAATTAATGTCTTCAAATGAACCTAATTACCCTTTTCTCTCCCGTATTAATTAAATGCAAATGAATTATTACTTATTTCTTTTAGTCACTATACCTAAACCCATTCTTCACAAATTCATAAATATTATTGCTTTGCAAACTATTAGTTTTGCAAGTAAAAATGAAATATGACAAAAAAGAATGGTAAAAATATATTTAAAAAAATATTTTGGGACAAAAAATATAATTTATCTTAGAAATGGAATTCTTTCATTTAATAAAATGATATTTTTGACTTAATATAAATTTTAAAATTCTATCTTAGATACAAATTGTATAATATTAGTATTTTTAGGTTTTAAAATTATAAAAGATGTTTTATTCTTAAAATAATATAAAAATAATTAATTTTGTATAACTTTTTGGTTATGTTTCAATCAAATAGAGTTTTAGGTTTAAATATCACAAGATTTTGGAAAAAACTAGTTTCTCCTTAAGTTATAGAAAGTCCTGTTTTATAAACTGTTCCTAAATATTCACTAACTACTTGCAAGTAGAAAAAAATGGACTTTTTATAATTTATGGAGAAACTAGTTTCTCCCAAAACTTGCTCTTTAAAAATAAAACTGATGCAGCAAAAAATGAGAGGTACCGGGGGTACCTGATCAGTCGGGAACGCGGCGTTGGATTCCTGGACGAACGACGAACGAATCTGCAAAACAAACACCGTTAGGGCGCGGGGAGTTACCCCCGCGCAAACCCTCCGGCGTGAGAATAAGCATCTGTATATAGAGATGATATAAACCGGAAGGAAAGGCGTATTATAGTATTGAGAGGGTGTTTTTGTATGTACCCTTTGTGTGAGGGTTTTGACCCTTATTTATAGATTTCAAGTGGTGAGTCCTCCAAGAATAGGAGTTCCGTAGTTGACTTGTATTAGGAGAGTGAATCTTTGTCTGATTTAGGTTCCTTAGCCCGCTAGGAGTCTGCTCCAAATAAGACTTTTTGAGTGAGAATAAATCCCTATTGGATTAGGATTCTGTGTGCTAATTGCTTCCCTTATTTTTAGGGATATTTAGTAGAGGAAGAATTATATTCCGTTCAGTGGCCCCCGACTTCCTAGCTCGGCCATGTCGATGACGAGGAGGAAGTAAGCTCTATCTCAGTTTATAAGAATACGAACAGGCGTCAAGTGACAAGTGTTGCTTCAGTTGTCCGCTGGTTCAAGATGAAATGATGAGGTAGATGCCGAGGAGACTAATGCCGAGGAGCAAGCTCAAACCCAACAAGTCACCATCCCGGATCCTGATGATGAGGCGGATGCCGAGGCGCAGGCCGAGGAGACTCCTTGGTCTGATCAACCTTGTAATCAGAATCCTTGAATCGAGGCGGACCCTCGTCAGGACGTAAGGTTGATAGTTGGAACCTTGTAATCCTTGAATCGAGGCGGACCCTCGTTAGGATGTAAGGTTGATGGCTGGAACCTTGTAATCCTTGAATCAAGGCGGACCCTCGTCAGGATGTAAGGTTTGATGGTTGGAACCTTGTAATCCTTGAATTGAGGCGGACCCTCGTCAGGATGTAAGGTTTGATGGTTGGAACCTTGTAATCCTTGAATCGAGGCGGACCCTCGTCAGGATGTAAGGTTGATGGTTGGAACCTTGTAATCCTTGAATCGAGGTGGACCCTCGTCAGGATGTAAGATTGATGGTTGGAACCTTGTAATCCTTGAATCGAGGCGGACCCTCGTTATGATGTAAGGTTTGATGGTTGGAACCTTGTAATCCTTGAATCGAGGCGGACCCTCGTCAGGATGTAAGGTTTGATGGTTGGAACCTTGTAATCCTTGAATCGAGGCGGACCCTCGTCAGGATGTAAAGTTTGATGGTTGGAACCTTGTAATCCTTGAATCGAGGCAGACCCTCGTCGGATGTAAGGTAGATCGGTAGGCTGAGGAGAGATCCTCAGTCTTGATTGTGAAGAGCCTATAGTCATTGAGTCGAGGCGGACCCTCGTCAAGACGTAAGGCATGTGTCTTGAAGAGTAGGAGATGAGATCCTCGTCTTCCAGCGTTGGTGTCAGTAGTTAATAGTGGCTTTGCACGTTTGAAGAAGTAAATTTAAATTTCATTGACTCATTTCCACTAGTTCGTCTGCGTCCCTCAGCTCTCCTTATCTTCTAGTCATAGCTGACCCCCGAGTTCTGGTCGTATGACGAGACTAGGGGCTACATCTAGGACGGACAGAACCGTATCAAGAAAGTCTACGTCCCTCAGCTCTCCTTATCTTCTAGTCATAGCTGGCCCCCGAGAAATACAAATAGGCGTCACGTGGCAATGTCGCTTCGATGTTGGCGTCGAGCTCAACCCCGTATATGGAATGTCTTGCTTTGTTGGCGTCGAGCTCAACCCCGTATATGGGATGTCTTGCTTTGTAGTCGAGCTCAACCCCGTATATGGGATGTCTTGCTTTGTAGTCGTCGAGCTCAACCCCGTATATGGGATGTCTTGCTTTGTGTCATTCATTCCCGTGTATGGGTAATGAATGGGGATAGCGCCATTTGAACTCGTAGCACTTGTTGTGGTTGCACCTTGGTTTACAACTTGTAGGTTGCTGTTCGCTGCTCGATGCTCGAGTAAAGTTATTTTGACTGTTGCTTGGTTCTATTTGTGCTCGTCACTGTTGTGCTTAGAGGCAGTAATAGTCAGATCGTGGTTATTCTTGAAACGTTTGTGTGATGGTGTTTCACCGGCTTAATCTATTGTAGCAGCGGGAATGAGAGAAAATTAAGAACATATAATTCCTGTGCCAATCGATGTCAGTATATGATATTTGCAGGTTGGATTATGCAAATGCACGGCTAGCTGTTTGTTTGTTATATGCTTAATATGCAAACATGGGTTATGAGCAATATATGGACAAATTATTCGATGTCGTGCCATTTAGTTTGTGAATATTAACTAAAGATTTGGAAGGGGTACACCTGAGAATGCTCTGATGTTATCAGATTTTTTGGACACGCTTTCGTCTTCGACCAGGCTATCTAATCCGGATGTTGTGCTCATTGTTTTGACTCCTGGGGCGCTGCTCATTGTGGTTGTGAAAGAAGTCGTGGAGAGCGAGCTCATTAACTGCCTCTATGCTCGTCTTTACTAGCTGTCTGCTTGTGCGGGGAAGGACGTGCTTCATTTGGCTCTGGATATGTTCTGAGGTTGGCAATCTTTTCAGCCACGATTTTGCCTAGAAGGCGGATCCATCAGGCTGCCACGATCTGGTGCTTGTTACCATGATATGCTCAAGTAAAGATGTGTACTACTTGGCCAGCATTTGTACTGGGTCTGCAAATTGATTTTCTCGTAGTGTCGTTGGTCTAGCTGATCAATGTTTCCGGGCATGTGTACAACTCGCATGTACTTTGCTTCTGTACTTACCGAGGAACTCTCCTTTGTGATTTGATTAATCGAGCCAGTTGATTATGGCTAGGTCGAGGTCGGTGTTGCTGGATAAACCAGCTTCACGCCCCCTTTACCGATGGACTTTCTTAGCGCATTCACAGTTCATTCCAGGCGGTTGGAGGTGAAAAGGAAAACCTTTGATTTCCTGCTCCCTTCATTCATAGGTGCCTCGCATATGTGAAAGCATGCCATTAGAGATACATGGAGTATAGCTTATAAACAATGTATTTAAGCATGTTGCGATACTATACATTCAATTCAAGATTGAGTTCAAAAAATAAGGTGTAGATATGAAAACAATACACCTGATCATGAGTAAAATAGGATTGCCTTATGATCTGTGCTAGGGATAAACCGCAGAGAAGAGGAATGGTGGTTCTGCTGGCAGAAAGCCGACCTCGGGATGAATGATTCGAGGTTTCAACAGATACTTCTTGGATTCTCACTGCCATGATAACTATCAATGGATAATCTCTGGACATGCTGCAAAGAATAAACATGTTTTTTGCAAAGCCATCAAGGAGTTCATTTGTAATTCAGACTATTGACATGCAAGATCACGCCATACAAGTTTACAGGGGCATAATTTATGCAGGCTTTTATACAATAGTACATGCTCGCATCATTATATTGATTATAGAGCCAAGTTTAATTTTGAGTCTGATTGCAATATTGTGAGACCCTTTAGAGGCATAAGACCATAGCAGTCAACCTGTTTAGGGTCCTCAAAGTGAGCCACACTTTTAATGCAAATACTATGACACTCATATGTACGAGATTGATTAGCAAGGAATATGTATGAGATTTTCACAATTTTTGTATAGGCAATCTCTATTTATCTAGCGCATAACTGCTATGCTAAAATATGGTCCTAAATTGCTCAATTGTAAAGAGTACACCTGGTAACGAAGGGAGTTTTGACCAACTTTGGGCCAACGACCATTGTTGCGGGTGGGGAGTTTTCCGTGCCCACTATTGCCGTTCGCTAGCAGCTCGGACATTAGGCATTTACCGCTCTCCTGAGATGTGAGCTTTTTTAGTCAATCGCTCCTCATCCTGCTAATCGGGTTGAGTGTCGCCGGATTTTGGCGTTGCCGGCGGCGGGATCTGGAACGATGGTTTTGGAACCTGTAGAAGACGTTGGCATCGCCTACTGAACCGAATTTCTCAAGGAGTTTTCTGATTTTGATTGTTTCTGTTGACGATGGGAATACTTGTTAATTCAATTAGGGCTAATATAGAGTACATGTTAGAGTGGAAAAATTAAAGCATTAAAATCTCCCTCATTAATGTTGCTGAACCAAGATTGGCTCACGAAGGTAGGGAGATTATCCTCCTTTGGCTGCCTTGGTACGGTTCTTGTTCTGTGTTGTTTTCCGTCGTGTGTGGCATGGTCCGTTGTTGTTCACGTAGCCTCGTTCCCGGCAATGGAACCAAACTGATGCAGCAAAAAATGAGCGGTACCGGGGGTACCTGATCAGTCGGGAACGCGACGTTGGATTCCTGAACGAACGACGAACGAATCTGCAAAACAAACACCGTTAGGGCGCGGGGAGTTACCCCCGCGCAAACCCTCCGGCGTGAGAATAAGCATCTGTATATAGAGATGATATAAACCGAAAGGAAATGCGTATTATAGTATTGAGAGGGTGTTTTTGTATGTACCCTTTGTGTGAGGGTTTTGACCCTTATTTATAGATTTCAAGTGGTGAGTCCTCCAAGAATAGGAGTTCCGTAGTTGACTTGTATTAGGAGAGTGAATCTTTGTCTGATTTAGGTTCCTTAGTGGCCGTGAGTCCGCTCCAAATAAGCATTTGAAATGAGAATAAATCCCTATTGGATTAGGATTCTGTGTGCTAATTGCTTCCCTTATTTTTAGGGATATTTAGTAGAGGAAGAATTATATTCCGTTCAAAAACTTAATTAGATACACATATATGTTTGTTTGTTTTTTGTCTAGAAAAAATATATATGTGTAACTTTATAAGTTTCTCAATATATTAAAAGCTAATCTATATATATATATATATATATATATATATATATATATATATATATATATTCACAATAAATTTCAAATGGAGATTTAGGAGGAGAAAAATAGCTCAGAGAGGTTTATGCCTCTTTCTTGCACCGATACTAACGAACATGTAACGATAATAAACAGGGTCCCCTTCCGGGGACATCCGATAAAATGATATTAAACAGGATAGAACTAGTGTATAATAGATCAATCGCGATTGAGTTATTGTATATGATATTTTGCAATTTATTTGCTGTACATAGTTTATGGTGTCCAATGGTTTGTATGAATTCCCAGCTGGTGAAAATTTTTCCACCATTTGCTGGCAATTTATTTCCTGTAAATATTTATTGAGATATTTAAATTTTGGTGTTCTGATTGTGAAGGGAGGGAACAAATCAATGGTGGAACTTTTCTGATGTACATTTTGATTTGAAACACATTTTCCTTCTTGGGTGCTTTTGTAGCACTTACGTAGGACTCATTTTTGTTAATTTAATATCGGATTTAAAAAAAAAAAAAAAGTAAGAAAATGCGATAAAATCTTGTTCCAAATTGGAGTACTATAACATTTTTTTTTATAATCAAATCATCCGAAAAAGAAAAGAAACACGTATTAAAGAGCATTACATGCTAAGCACAGTTCAAATTTTTCATCAGAAAAGAAATTAAAACCATTCCTGGTTCCTAATAAGTAATTGACTTGCCAAAGCCAGAACATAAAGACACTGGAATCATCAGAGCCAACAGTGGCCAGCCGGCTCCTTTAATATCCACCAAAGCCAAAGCCGCCGCCGCCGCCGCCACTAACACGAGGAGGACGCTCAGTGGCGATACTGACACGAATACTCCGGCCATTGAGTTCCTGTCCGTCCATCGCACTCAAAGCCTCCTTTGCAGAGTCGTCACTAGAGTAGTTCACAAACCCAAATCCCCTTGACTTCCCAGAATCTCTGTCTGTAATAACCCTTGCTTCAGTAACTTCCCCAAAGCTAGAAAAAGCTTCCCTCAAAGAATGGTCATCAGTTTGATAAGAAAGGCCACCAACAAAAAGCTTGGTAGACATGCAACGAATAGCATTGAGCATAGATACACTGTTGTTCTGTGTAAAAGATTGACTCATGAGACTTCCTATCCTCTTGGAGAAGGCCATTCTGACAGCTGTAAGGAAATAAAAACTGAGAGTTCAGTGGCGGATTTAGGATTTATGTCGAGGGGGTAAAAAAAATTCACAGCGAAAAAAATTAAAACCACACTATTAAAAACAATAAAATTTAATGCAAAATATATAGCCTATTTTTCATCATTGTTCAAAACTTGACGATAATAATACACTCTGTCTCATATGATCAGTAGCGAAGCCACATTGACTCCAAGGGGGTCGACCCCCTTAAATTTTGGAATGTGTTAATTTTGCACAACCAATTTTTTAGAAAACGACTTTTTACTACTAAAAATGACGGATTTATACATTTTGACCCCTTTAATTTTGAGAAAAATTTGCACTAAATTATTATTTTGACCACCTTGCATCCTAAATTTGTATACATTAAATATATTAATTATCCCAAGAGCAATCACGACCCCTTTACAAAAATTTATGGCTTCGCCACTGCATATGATGATGACAATACTCTCTTATGATGATAAGAATACTCTCCCTGCCCTAGAATAAATGTCGTACTTTGACTTAATTGGTCAACTAAGTTGAACTTTAACAAAATAGTTGTGATAAAATTGATTATCCTTATACTACTCTAAAAGGGGATATTGATGCATCAATATAAACACTATCCATAACTACTTTTAAATTTTCATGAAGGTAAACAACTTTTCATTAAATGTAGTCAAAAATTAACTTAACCAAAAGAAGTGAAAATGTGACATTTATTCTAGGACAGGAGTACGAAAGTTGCTTCCGTCTTGCAATTGGTTGAAGTTTACTGGTCCAAGAGTTTAGTTGGGAAAAGGATCTTGCCAAGAAGATCTAGGAGGGCCATTTATGCTGCCATGTTAACAACCAAACCTTCCAGTTGTTGAGACTTTTAAATTTTCTGCTTAAACCGTAAGCCAGTAGCCTTCAGTACTCATAACAAATCATCAAGAAATTTTGATTTATTGATCAAGATTTTTCACTAAAGAGGTAATTAATATTTTTTAAATGAACTGTCATTTTATTCTTAAATTGGCTTACAATATCAGCTAAACTCAAAACATAATTAAAAAAATCACACACGATGTAAAAATGTGTTACTTTAAAAAGCATAAAGATTTAATAGGTTAAAATAGAAGATTTACTTACATTCAAAAAAAAATTTGCAGGAACTTCACAATTTGGCATATAATATTAGTCTAACCAATTAGAAATTCAATAACACCATGGATTTTTTAGAGAATTCAGTGAATTCAGCATGCTATAAACATTCAACTAATCAACATAGCAGGTGGTTAACTTGAATTAAAACTTAAGCAATAAACCAACTACAAATCAAAGAGATTTAAAAAGGAAGTTTCAATTCTAAAATCCTAATTTTGTTAGGGATTTAGAAAATTAGGGGTTTGAGTTGGAGGATGAGGGGTAGCCGGAGAGGAGGAAGAAGAAGAAGAAGAAGAACGAACCTATTGCGATGCGCGACGGCAATGGATGCGTGGCGGTCAGGTGTGGTGTGGTGCGGCGTCCTTCGACTTCTCAATTCTCGCTCAAAGAACTGCGGTTGGGTTTTAGGGGAAGGGGAGATTTCAAGAGAGCGGCTAGGGTTTATGTCGTGTTCCTTTTTTGTTTTTTCACGTGATTTACGGTATAATCCCTCAAACTTATCAATTTTATCACAAAATACAATCAATACTAGTAAAATACCTATTTTATCACAAAATACAATCAATACTAGTAAAATACCCGTGCATACGGGTTAAGAAGGTTTGGGGGACTTGATAAATATTTAGAATAATTGTAGATCTTTTATGACATTTAATGAAATTTGATGGAAAAGCGCAAATGTTTATGTACACTTATTGTGAAAAATAAGATGAAGAAGTTTTTTATTACACGATTCTCATTTGTGGAAATAAATCAGTTCCAAAGAAGGCCTAAATCTGGAAAGGCGGTCACAGTAATGGCGATTGATTGAGGGCTTCATCATCATTGCGCCGGCCGATTGATGATCGACAGGGCTTAGGGAGAAATTCGCCGTTATATTGACCCCGTCATAAAGAGATACGGCAGGAGACAATGAATGAAATCGGCAGCTTTTCAGGTATTTTCAATAGGTTTGAATCTCTATTCGATTTGATCTTGCTATTATTGTAGATGTGATTTACTTTGATTATAAAAATTGGTTGTCTCTAGAATTTATAGTGAAGTTAATTTAGGTGAGACATAGCGGCTGCGGTTGCACATCTGAATAGGCGCGTCCTTTGTTTCTTGACGCCAGTTAGGTTAGTCCGCCATTAATTCAATGGATAGAAAGTTAGTATAAATAGTAGGAGCATTTCTTAATAAGTAATTCAGACAAAAAATTCAATTCTAATGGCTTTTCGTAATCCTCTTTTTCCTCCA
The DNA here is from genome assembly GCA_022495995.1 of Adenophora triphylla var. japonica. Taxonomy (NCBI): domain Eukaryota; kingdom Viridiplantae; phylum Streptophyta; class Magnoliopsida; order Asterales; family Campanulaceae; genus Adenophora; species Adenophora triphylla. The sequence goes on from JAFEMH010005380.1 coordinate 23,962, forward strand.
CATGAACACAGTCTTGCTCATAACCCTCATATGTATCTGTTAAGGGGTGATTATGTCCTCTTTGATACAGAAGAGCTGCATGACAATGTTGCTAGATATGTCTTGCTTGATAGGAGGTGTGATGAGGTCAAGTTTGTCCTTCGTCGTGGTATAATGGACGTGTTGGATAGTCTTGAAATCTTTTCTGTTCCACATAGCTTAGGAGATATGGGTTCAATGCATAACTGGTGGGTGGGGGCTAATGGATGGATAAATGATCCATACATTAATAATAATTTTTCTATGAGTTTCATGTTTGTTGCTGAAGATGACATGGCTGGGGAGGATATGCATGTGAAGTTTAGTACTTATGTGCAGTTTATGGTCCCGGATGTTACCATCGTGAGTGAAGGTTCCATAGGTCCAACTTTCACTCGTTGCTGATGACTCACTACAATGATTTTAAGATAATGGAGTTAAGGGGGGGGGGTGGCCAAAACATTCTGTGATTTTATTTCAATAGGAACAAAATATAAGTGCAAGTCTATGGATTCCAATGTAAGTTTTGTCAATGTCAGGCGTGTTGTTCAAACTTCAGTGGTTAGAAACACGCCGTGAGTAAATGGTTTTCTGTAAGGGATGTTATTTTGCTAAGTTTGGTAGGTTGCTGTTTAGGTATTTGGATTAGGGAGGTTGTTTTTGGGGCAATAGTTGTTTTAAGTAGTTTGGTTGGAAATTCAGGCTGGTAGGGACATGGTTTGCCTGATGGAAGTTTTAAAACATTATTTTGTTTAGTTTTATCGTTAAGTTGTTTAAACGTTTTATGTGAAAAGATGTCTATGAAAATATTCAGTTTGTTTCCTGCTTTTTTTATTAATCGTATTGTTTGAATTTGTAGTGCGTAGGTGAACTATATAAGAATATTTATTTAGAGAGACCTAATGCACAACATTCCAATTAAAAAACATTAACTATAAAATTATTCTAATTTATTAAAGATTTCTCGGTAGACAACATTCTTGGTCCACCCCTTATACTCGTCGTCACTTTCTATGCATAGGTTCGAAAGCTACTCTGAAGTGCACGTTCATTTTTCCTTTCATTTCTTCTTTGTTGTGCATACATCCGTTTCATTCCACCTAATTTTAAAACAATCGGAAATGTACAACACAAATCAAGCAACAAAATTTGACAACAAAATTAGTTGTATGAAATACCTGGCATGTAAATTGTTGATGAACTTGGTTCTCCAAGGCTGATATTTTGTTCTACCTGAATATCTAATTTCATTTTCTTGGCCACGTTAGATGATTGTCCTGATTCAACAGTTGAATCTGTGTAATATATAACGCAATATAAGTTTTTAGTAATCATTTATTTTTGTATTGGTTATGCAGGTTGGTAAAAGGAATATAAGAAACGAAAATATGTAGATATGTTTGTAAACAATGGAGATTCATTTGACTGAAATCACTGTGTAGTTAGAGAAAGATCTATTTCATTACCTACAACAGGAAGCACATCTTGATGAATTGGTATATGTATCTTTCTCTTCTTTGTAACCATTATCTCCTTCCTCATTGCGCGATTTACCTTTGCCGTATCCTTTGAAATTATGTTTAATGTAAAGTAGATTTTATAAATGACTAAGTACATATACTACTATTCATAATTACATATTCTTACGATATATAAATTGAATAAAATTATTTTTTATACATTTTAATTATGTGTAAGTTTATAGTATATCCTCTTATTAGTGTAACACAATATGCTTTATTTCCAAGTAAATTTCATATTATAAATTTCTATTACTTAAATTATAGAAGATTCATTTGTACAGTGTAAATTTATGTAGATTAATAGGTTTGCAATTTTATTTGATGTTAAACTTGACTTATTGGATCATTTATTTCATGTAGAAGATGACTGTTCCTTTGTTTACCTGGAGAAGAAATTCTAGAATAATATCCAATGTATATATTTTTCAAAATTAAATATGTAATGTCATTCGATTATAAGAGTGAAAGAAAAGAAATGCCAGGCATTTTAATAGTCAATACATAATGACATTGTGAAATTAGAGCTATAATATAGTTTTTTTTACCTAGAAAACATAAGAAAACGATGTAATGTATTATAAAAAAAGAAAGGAGAAAAAAAATAATTCTTGAAAAGAGTTTATTCAGAGACATTAAGAGGTGAAATTTATAAATGGACATAGTAGTCATTTAAACTTGATGCCTTTACGCACTTTCTTCAATGCTGCAACCTTTTTTCCCTTTCCTCCTTGCATTGTTGACTCTTCCTCAACCCTCGACAAAGCTGCATCATCATATCTGTCCAAAACGAAAATTCTTTAAGTGTTTATACATAAAGTAGATCATTTAGTGTTTACTCACTTAAACCAACCTTTTCCTAGAATAACTCCTTTTCTCATTCACGTAAGGCGTTTTGACATAAATTGAAGATGTTCCTGATCCAACTTTACCCTGAATTATAATCAGATAAGTTAAGAAGAAACAAAAGAATTAATTATTATAATTTAAAATGTAACCATGAAAATGGGTTATTGGTTTCTTTCCAGAGCCTTTTCAGGAGATTGGTCGCGAATGTCACCTTCAAGAAATACTTTCTTGACTGTGAAAGTTTCAATTGCATTACCAATACGTTTATCATTTAATTCTAGTTGAAAGACGTAACATTTTCCTATAAGCTGACGTAGTTGCCTAGGGAGTGGCTCGCCATAATCTTTCTGCCGTTGACAATTACGTGTATTAAACGGAGAAGGGAAATTTTATAACCGAGATTAGTCCAATTATATAACATACTTACCTCATCAACTAACTGGGCTAAATAAGTTGCCTTGATGCATATAAGTTTCTCTATCTCACGATAAAATAAAACACATTTCAAGGAATCCCGCCCATCATTAAGTTCCGCCTCAATTCGATACCTATGGAGTACATATTATTAAAGAAGAAGGGATAATAAAAGACATCATAGTGAAACACAAAGTCTCACAAAATGAATTAACAGAATTACCTAATAAGAGGATATAGTTCTTCCTTCTCACAGCCAAAGCAATGTAACTTGCCTTGTTCGAGATAAACCTTTTTCTTACATGATCTGCAGGAGTTGTATTTCCACCCATTGGTTTCTTCAATCTTCGACAAACTTGCATACACGTACAAAGGATTTTTCTGATAGGTCAAAGGGATGTATTCAGCAGTTTATTAAAGTAAACAGATTTAATATAATATATTTAGGAATAGGCTCTATATTTATGGATTTAACCATATACCATATTTTCACAGTTCATAAGAATATTATTCACATATGATATAATCATCTTGTTTCGATCATACTCTTCTTTGGTAATGAAAGTTGAATACATAGCAATACTCCCAATTCCATCATCAACCTCCCTTGGACCAAGCCTATTTAATTTAAGAAAATACAGTAGTTAGTGTGAGATTATATATGAAAGTAGTTGAAAGATCGTATTAGTTAGAATATTACAGTTTAAGAAATTCCTAAATCTCAGATATGGTTGTTTCGTTTTAAAAACACGTTGCACTACTGGAGGATACACTTAGATTTCCTGTCATATTAATAATAATATAGTCAAGTTGGTAGAAATATAATTTGAAATTGTTAAGTCTATTATACGTACCATTTGACTTAATCTTGGGTAGCATATAATCCAAGTTCGCTGAATAGCATTGCATAGCGGCCGGGCCATATTATTAATTTCATCACCCCAAAGATTTACCTTGATCTTGTTTCCACTATGATTATATCCAAATATGTTAAATGATTTAGTAGTTATTTGTTTCTGAATCAGTAGGAGAAAAGGTACTGACCTGACGTCTTCAATGTCAATATATTGCATTGATAGTATCTGGAAGTTCGCCATGCGTTCCCAGGCTCAGAGACACCGACAACATACCCTATAATATCTGGATTAAGAACAGATTGCGACATTAGATTTAACCACAAATGGTATAACAATATAGAATAAGGAGGGGTCATAGATTTGCCACATAAATTTTTCTTGTCATCGCTAAAAGTAAGTAGGTTATTATAGGGAACAATTTGAAATAGATGTCTCAGAATAACTGGTGGATCCACTACAATTTGCTCAACATAAGTTGAAGTATCCAGTAGAATAAGTAGGTCCTGTTGAACTACACCGTAGAATGGTCTTGCGAGATCCAGCGTAAAATTCTTAAGCCGATAAAAACCACCCTCAACAAATAAACCTTGAAAATCTGGAACGAATCTACTTCGAACACAACATTGAATTGAGTCAGCCTATCGCAAGAGAACGTAAAAAGTAGAGATCATGTTACTTTTGACCAAGTTTTTTATTAACAGACAGTATATATTCTTGCAAGAGGAGATAAAAAATAGAAATTATGTTACTCAAGACCAATTTATTTATTTACAGGTAGTATATATAGATAAACATTGTTTAGAATAACCTTCTCATCTATAGCAAGGAAATCCATGCTCATTAATTCGCGGCCTTTCATCGTATTGTAGGATCGCCACATACGGGAGACACGAATTGTCAACCTCTTCTCACATCTGCCACGCTGAAATTGGTTGATGGAGATTGATTGAGGAGCCATCGTAAGATCTTTGTCTGCATAAACAGGTATGACGCATAATTTATGACAGCATAGATGAGGGTATGCATTCAACCTCCTTTTATATTAGAGTAGTGATAAGTTATACGAATATGAAGATGTTAATATTTTTATTATGAAATATTCAATAGAGAAATACCTGACAAATTTGTCTATTCCCAGTGCTGAAGGCAAATGGCTGTTTAAGAGAAGATCAACTTTTAAGACCTATTAATACACATGTACAGAATTCTGGAGGTTGAATGCCAATAGGTGTGATATGTTCTTAATAACAGCCTCTTCAGTTTGTATTGTTTGGGTTTCATCCATTTAAGTTGATGTTCTTTGAAATTCCCTCTTGAATAATTATAATCAGTTACTAAATTGCTGCTACCTATTGTAGTTATATAAGTATATTCGATCATTTACTTTGTATAAAGAGATATAGTGTAATGCATTATAGTAGGTATACCTACTAAGTAAATTCAATAAGGAGATATATTGTAATATATAAGAGTAGGTATATCTATTAAGTGTAAATTAGTATTGTCAAGCTTGGGGCTGTCTTGGTCGTGTAATAATAGCCTTGGGGCTGTCTTGGTCGTGTATGAAGAGTGGGGATAGTGGTCTAAGCTTGCTCCTTACTTCATGGGCATTATTGCGCCATTTCCACATTTATAGCAACCGATTTACTTGAAGCCCAAGTCCATGCATTCTTCTCTTGTACTCCTTTGCTTTCTCGACCTTGTACTCTTTAATGAACAACAACCAACCTTGGACTTGGTCTTCACCACGTTTTCCTTCAAAAATAACAAGGCAAGGCTTTGTCAAAGTTACATATAAATTCCCTATTTATGCGTAACTCTTCTCCAACTTCATTCCATGTTTCTATCAAATAATCCAACCTTGTTATTACCTGAAATATGGACCACAAAACATATACATCTTGCAAATAATATTAGACATTAGGATACAAATAAATATGGAAAGAAATATACAACTATAAACCAAAACAGTCGGGTAACATATTTCTGCCAGTGGTAACACCTGTGGTAACACCCCAGTTTACACTAACAGTCTATAACCTTTAATTACAAGTCTAGACTTATACTTATCAATTACTTCATATGCATTCCTTTTCCTTTTGAAAATCCACATATATGCTAGTTGTTTACTTCCCGGAGGAAGATATACTAGTTCCCAAGTGTGATTTTGCAAAATGGAATCAATTTCACTCCTAGTGGCCTCTTTCCACAAAGGTCCTTCAGAAGATCTCACGGCTACTCTATAACTTTTTGGCTCACTTCTAGCATTTAGGCTAGAAAATCCGGGCCATAGGATTTTTCTATCCTAGCTCTTTTGCTACGTCGAGGTTCCATCTCCTGTTCTTCACTTCTATCTTGAACGTATTCTTTTTCTATTGAATGTAGTTGATGAGCTTACATTATTTCTTAACTTACATGGGAACACATTCTCATAGAAACATAGACACATTTCTAGATTCCATTATAATATTCTTGTGTATATCTTGAATTTTTGATTCATAGACAAGAAATCTACAAGCACAACTATTAACATGGTGTTGTTCCATGCCACAATTCATATGGGTTGTTGTTTAATTTCTTTATGATACCTTATTTAACACATAATTGCCGACAACACAGTTTCTCCCCACATGTTAGAAGTTAATCCCGAACTTATCAACATGGCATTCATCGCTTCTTCTAATGTCCTATTTTTACGTTCGATAACACCGTTTTGATGGGGTGTACAAGGTGTTGTGGTTACATGTTTAATTCCATATTGAGCACAAATTGCCTCAAATGGAGATTGTAGATACCCCATTCTGAACCAATAATTTCATGATTACACAACTCATCGTCTCTCTTTTGTGTTTTTATGAAAGCATATTAGATTCGTCATGTTTCGTTAAGTTTCTAACTAAACTCGTTAGTTTTGGGACCTAACTGACTAACGGAATAACTGAAGAGGACAAAATGGTCATTTGACTAGTTGTCTCGCGCGGGACATAAGTGTCTCACGCAAGACAACCCCTCTGCAGGATGTGTAAAATCACTTTCCTTCTCCTTTTCAACCTCTTTTCTTGATAAATATCATCCAATTCGGGTATCCAATGATTGTGGAGTTCCAGAACCTTCCTTGGGAAGAATCCCAATCCACCTTTACCTCTTAAAACCCCTATAAATACCTGATGAATTTCAGTATTTCGAATTCCCAATTTAAGACGGTCAATTTCCTAAAATTTACTGGTTTCTCTCCTTGAAAGATTCCTGTAAATCACTCATAAACAAACACCTAAATTCGTTTATCAACCTTGGTGATCAACGAACAAGCCTAGAATCGAGGTGAAACTCCGTCCAAATCATTTCTCGACCGAGAAGACACCTTAGAACCACGTTCTAAACCAAACACTCCCTAAACACAAGGTAAACTCCTATATGTTAATTTCTTCTCCTCAACCCCTCTAATTGCTTTTTTTTTAATTACTTTAGAGTAGTGTAACCCCATCAAAAGGGTTAGCCTAGAGTCCCTTTAATCCATGGAGGCGATGAGATCGCCTACAACCCGACATTCCTAATTAAGAAATTAATTAGGGTTTTCTTATTTATATATTATTTGATTGATAATACTCAATTGGCAAGATCGATCTCCGGATTGGGTGGAATTGGTGCTCCTTGACCTTCCCATTCCATAAATTAACCCCCAAACCTTCGAATCTCTTAAAACAATAAAAAAAGGTCTTTCTTATTGCTTTCCTAAATAAATAATAAGTTGCGACTCTGTTCTTCAAATAAAATCACATCGCTACGGTTTGGCGACTCTATTCGGGACAATTAATTAAGAGGGTTAGACTTGCGTTATAATTGAGTATTATCAATCTTTTTTTATCTCCTGCAAAAAGAATTTTTTTTCTGGATTTTTCGAAATTTTTCTGTACTGTTTTCGTCAAAAAAAAATTATTCTGTCTGAATGCTTGTCCAGTGCGGGACAAGCTTGTTCCGCGTGAGACATTTTGACGGCAGCAGTTTAAAATCAAACTTGGTTGTTGACTTTTCCTTAAAGGTTTGACCGCACACAAACACAAAAAAAAGACTTGGTTGTTGACTTTACTTTAAAGTTTGACCGCATTAAAAAAAAAACCTTACAGAAAAGTTTTAAAGATCCAGAAAAGTCAAAATAAATTATTATTTCTATTTTGCTTGTACTAACTTTATTTTGCAGGGTAGAATAATTGATTTATACTTGAACTATATACTTGCGTGAGATTAAATTATTTTAATTTTTTACTGGTCATTGGTTGACTCGGGCTTTGTAAATAATTAATTTAATTCTCTCTCTCTCTGTCTCTCTCTCCTTATGTGGAACTACGACGGTCTAAGTCTTTCTAATTTGGGAGAAACGTAGGCAATCCACTTAGTGCGGCCATTATCTGTTTTTTTTTATATTTAAAAAAAAAACTTTCTATTTTATTCTATCACCTAGACTGACTCTCACACACACGCACTCATGATATAACTGTCATTGCACTACATACCCTGATAAACCCGGGACCCACACTAAGGACGGATGACGGTAACCACCTAGTCGCCGGTCTCTCCGAAGTTGGATCATCCCACTCCGCGTCTTCAATCCACTTGGATTGACATATCGCGGGGAGCCTAGCCTTCCAGCCCTGCATCAACCACATATCATGTAGATTTACTTTTTAGGACACTCCGTGACGGGTCGGTTTGATCTTGGAGTCTATGTAATCCCTTGTCAAGATCATGTTTTGTGCAATAAGCCATGGAAAAGAAATCAATAAATATGCCGCTTCGGATTTGTCCCTTCGAAAATGTCCCTATGATTGTCCCTTCGGATATTCCCCTAAAGAGAAAAACTTCTCACCAAATTTATTGCACAAAACATGATGTTGCTTGAGATAACTTCGACCCCTAGGTCCTTAGGTTTGGATTTCGAATGTTAGAAACTCCCAAAACGGATTTTCCGTCCGACCAAAAATAGGATTAAAATCAGAAAAAATGTGACTTCTCGTGGTATTATCTCGCACGAGACTACTTGTCCCGTGCGAGACAAGTGTTCTGTCTTTTCGTGTTTTGGTCAAAACCTTTAAGCCTTCATACACCCTACTCAGCTGACTTGTTGGGACTCGATCATGGTTTAACATGGTTGCTACACATCTAGGTCCATCGCCAAAGCTCAACGCAATGTCTGCTTCTCCTTCTGTCATCGAAGCCAAAATCAAAGAAACTAGTTCCATCTCAATGGTTAATTCTCCTCCCAACACTCAAGCTACACAAGGGATCGATGCTCTAAAGGCCCGTCTAGAAGATGAAGTGAATCAAATGGTCGAAGTGCATGCCCATGTCTTATTTACTCACTTCCAACGACAAATGGAGGGGAAATTTCAAACTCGCCTACGAGCCCAGGGCGATTACTATAAGGAAGAGGTTGAAACACTTCAAACCCGTCTACAAGTACAAAAGGAATACTACGAAGAAGAAATCAAAGCACTTCGTACCTACCTGCAAGCTCAAGAAGAATATTGGGATCATGCCTACCTTAATAGATTCAACCATTTCAACGCCGGCAAATACCCTACTCCTCCTCCTCCCAAGAAGAAAAAGAAGAAGAGGCACTATGACAAACTTGAAGGAATCACTCAAGAAGAACTCCTCGATGTTCTTGTCAAGAATGAAAAGATCAAATCAAGGGAAGGTGGTCCTCCTAAGAATATGGGGCCTAATCACGCTCATCACTTATTCTGCAAGTACCACAACTTCACTTGCCACGACACCAACATTTGCCACCACTTGAAGGATATCATCCAAGACCTCTTTGACAATGGAGAGTTAGAACGTCTCAACATCATCACTAACCCTCTCCCTCATAATTCATGAAGAAAATGAAGCTCCGAGAAGAAATCTACACTTACCACTTTGGGGCTACAACTATCATCTCCTTTTCTCCGTTGATAGAAGTAGATTAGGTTAAATTTCCAAGTATGAACTCGAAGAGTCATTCTATCTTTCTAGTACCTCTCATCTTCTCTAGTTTGTGTCATCTAAACTATCAAGTATGTTTTTAAATTCTTCATTAATCAAAGTCATTTTCTTCTCCTAAACACTGTCCTTAAGGTTGTTATACCTCATGAATATCATTTATAATAATGGACCCTCCATTCCCTAAATCATCATTGAAAAAAAAAATAGAAACTTCTAAACGAGTTTAAGAAGAAAGTTATCATTAGAAGGCTTAAGGGCTAAACATTATCCCTACTGAAAGTCAAAGGTCAACAAACGAAGAAAGCTAAAAGGTGTTGATGTCAACCCTCATTCCAAGAAGAGTGGGGCTACTCAATCCAAAGCTTTGAGAGTACAAAAAAAAAAAAAACTCTCAAGCATTCATCACCCCCACAGCAAAAGTGAAAACTTCAAATGTATGAAGGACTCTCCCACAAAGAAGAGGAGTCAGATGGTACCAACAAAAAAAATGAAGATTACTCAACATCCTCTTTCATCAAGTGAAGAAGACTTTCAGTATCAAGAAAAATGTTTACCCTTAAGTCATACTAATGATTGACTTTCTTCTCAAACTTATTTAGAAATTTCTAGATGATGCACGGTCCATTAAAGGTAGAACAACTTTTCTAGATCCATGAGCCAAGTAGCGTTTCTTGTTGAGTCTAGAGGCTTCATGTTAGCCACTCTCATACACACTCTTGAAATCCAAGCATCAAAACTGGGGCTTCCTAATCTTTCCTCCCCCAGTCAATCTCTACTTCAACTCTTCAAAATAATCAAATCTACATTAGGTGCTTTCCTCTTTGCTTCTCACTCTCATCATTGGAGAATACCCTTCTCCAAAGAGTCAATGGTTGGATCACCTTCCAAAGAATAGAGTCCGTCTCTCCTCAACTAACTTAAGATCTCATTTCTCTCTCCTCAATAAGATTTTCTCTACTGAGTTCTCTTCGAGTTAGCATACTATTTAAAAAAAAAAAGAAGAAAAAAAAGACGCAAAAGAGATGCCCGCTAGATTGAAAACCCGAAAGGGAGGTCTAGGTAAAAACCAGGGTGCGTCACAGAAAAAAGGAAAAAGAAAAAAAATCAAGGACAAAGGGAGACTATTCTTCAACCTTCTTTATCGAACCTCATTTGATCCTCTTCAAATCAAATCAACAAGGAGAGCCTTCTTCAATCATCTTCAAATCAAGAGAACAGACTCACAAGCCAGTTCACAAAGTCATCTACCACTTGCAAGCAACTTGGAGCTTGAGACAGCAAAGGACCTTGGACATAGAGCCATTACGACAGTCGACAGATTTGTAGCCGTTTGCCTCCTAGAGACACGATTCAAGGAGGAAATAAGAATGAAGATTCGCAACAGGCCTAGATGTGTTCACACAAGGCTACTCATTGAAATTCAGCCTTGCTGACTAGCAACAGATTCTGCAAAACCTGATTTGGTCCCAACTTGTCAAACACAAGTTCACTTCTATAGTTCACCCATCTCAAATATAAATCCTTACAAATGTCCCTACATGTCCATATACCATATACTCATACATAAACTCACCACCAAAATGACCAACCAGCCATTTGCATGAACAGACATGGGCACCACCACATGAGTCCAATTAAACAACTAAAATCTGAAAAATCTATTTGGAATCTATTATGTGCTAACAAGAACAAAAATGTAAGAATCATTAGGGTCCATCCGAGACCAACATTCATATATCCTTGCATTACAGGAGCCGACAGAACCTCCACCTCAACCGAAAACTTCAAAGTCTGTGACGGCTGCAAACTTCAAGTCCGTGACCTTGGCAACATCAACAAAGTCTGTGACGGCAGCAACCTTCAAGTCCGTGACCTCGGCAACAACTTCAAAGTCTGTGACGGCACCAAACTTCAAGTTCGTGACCTCGGCAACATCAACAAAGTCTGTGATGACAGCAAACTTCAAGTCTGTGACCTCGACAACATCAACAAAGTCTTTGACGGCAGCAAACTTCAAGTTTGTGACCTCGGCAACACCAACAAAGTATGTGACGGTAGCAAACTTCAAGTCTGTGACCTTGGAAACACCAACAAAGTCTGTGACGCAGCAAACTTCAAGTCCATGACCTTGACATCCACAATAAAGTCTGTGACGGCAGCAACGACAACAAAGTTCGTGATCTCGACAACAACGGCAACATCAGTAACCTCGGGCGGCGCATCATCAATAACGGGTATCATCAGAATTGCGTCAAGTCCATGATTTCTCAGTAAGATCTTACCTTTTGTCCTTCAAATTGGCTTTTCAAAAATGTTTTTCAAAATACCTAAAACTGCCTTTTTAAGTATTTTGGAGTCAAACTACGTTTTGGTCTGATTCTCCAATAGAGATACGTAGGCAGCCGTGCGACATGACCATCCCAATCTTCAGAATGATGTCTTTTCTATCGATGACATGACTTCTTCCATAAGTCTTGTCACTTAGGGGCTCTGTAGACACCCCATTCTGAACCAATAATTTCATGATTACACTACTCTTCGTCTCTCTTTTGTGTTTTGATGAAAGCATATTAGTTTCGTCATGTTTCGTTAAGTTTCTAACTAACCTCATTAGTTTTGGGACCTAAATGACTAACGGAATAACTGAAGAGGACAAAATTGTCATTTGACTAGTTATTCCGCGCAGGACATACGTGTCTTGCACCAGACAACCCCTCTGCAGGATGTGTAGAATCACTTTTCTTCTCCGTTTCAATCTCTTTTCTTGATAAATATCATCAAATCCGGGTATCCAATGATTGTAGAGTTCCAGAACCTTCCTTGGGAGGAATCCCAATCCACCTTTACCTCTTAAAACCCCTATAAATACCTGATGACTTTCAGTATTTCGGATCCCCAATTCAAGACGGTCAATCCCCTAAAATTTACTGGTTTCTCTCCTTGAAAGATTCCTATAAATCACTCATAAACAAACACCTAAATTCGTTTATCAACCTTGTTGATCAACGAACAAGCCTAGAATCGAGGCGGAACTCCGTCCAAATCATTTCTCGACCAATAAGACACCTTAGAACCACGTTCTAAACCAAACACTCCCTAAATACAAGGTAAACTGCTATATTTTAATTTCTTCTCCTCAACCCCTCTAATTGCTTTAGAGTAGTGTAACCCCATTAAAAGGGTTAGCCTAGAGTCCCTTTAATCCATGGAGGCAATCTCGAAGCCAACAACCCGACATTTCTAATTAAGAAATTAATTAGGGTTTTCTTATTTAAATATTGTTTGATTGATAATACTCAATTGGCAAGACCGATCTCCGAATTGGGTGGAATGGGTGCTCCTCGACCTTCCCATCCATAAATTAACCCCCGAACCTTCGAATCTCTTGAAACTTTCAAAAAGGTTTTTCTTATTGTTTTCCTAAATAAATAATAAGTGGCGACTCCGTTCTTCAAATAAAATCGCATCGCTACAGAGATTAATATTCCCCACCACTTTCACTTTTTAGCACCTTAATTTTCTAGTTTAATTGATTCTTAACTTCATTTTTATAGAGAGTGAACTTCTTTATAGCTTCATCTTTACTTTTGATGAGGTACACATAGCAATATTTTGTGCTATCATCAACAAAAGTCACAAAGTACTTATTGCCACCACATGATTGTGTTGATTTGAAGTCGCATATGTCTGTGTGAACTAACTCGAGTGTTTCACTATTTCTTGTTATTGTATGGAATGAAGGTTTTGTAAATTTTTCTTCTACACAAGTTTCACATTTGTGTTTGCAATCAACTTTAAATTTGGCTATGCAATTCAGTTAATTAATCTACGAATGACATCATAATTAACATGTTCTAATCTAACATGCCATAAATGGGAAGACTCAATCAAGTAAACGAAATAATTAGTCATTGCGTTTAGTTTTGGCTTAATCACCATTACATTAGGTTTCACCACCATCACACTTAACTTAAGCATCCCATCATTCACATACCCTTTTCCTACAAACATTACATTCTTGGACAAAGTGACAACATTAGATTCAAACACAATACGAAAACTATGCTTAATTAAAATTGAGCCGGACTTCAAGTTCTTTCGGATATCGGGCACATAGAGAAAATTGTTGAGAGTCAATTCCTTTCCAAATATCATCTTCAAAACCACCTTCCTTTGACCTTTGATGTCGAAAGTGGCTGAATTTCCCATAAACAACTTTTCGCCGTTTTCCATAGCTTCAAAAGTACTAAACATGTATTTGTTGTAGAACACATGTTTAGTAGCACCGGTGTCAATCCACCACTAATTTAGATTCGATCCCACCATATTCACCTCGGAAACTACCGCCGCAAGTTGTTTATCAGACAAATCTCTATCTATGTCTTCCACCATGTTTGCTTCACGAGCTTTCTTTGGCATCCTACAAGTTGAAGCCTTGTGGCCTTCACCACCACAATTGAAACAAGTTCCTGTGAACCTGATCTTGGAAACCCCTCTTTGAGGCTTCAAATTGAAAGACCTCTTAGTTGTTCCAACTTTGACTTTATCCTTACCTTTGCCTTTGGAGCTTTGGCCATGCTCTACCATATTGGCTTTGGCCACACTTGGGGTAAACCTTTTCTCGACAAATCTATTGCCTTCCTCAATGCTCAGTCGAAGGATAATCCCTTTACTGTTCATCTCCTTTCGCTTATGCTTTAGGTAATTCTTGAAATCATTCCAAGCAGGAGGCAACTTTTCAATCATTGCAGCCACTTGAAAGCTTTCACTTAGCACCATACCCTCGGCATGTATCTCGTGCAAAATCATTTGAAACTCATCCACTTGAGACTTCAAAGTTTTTTAGTCCACCATTTTAAAATCAAGGAAACGGGCAACAATAAACTTGTTTGTTCCCGAATCCTCAATTTTGTACTTGTGGTCCAAGGACTCCCACAATTTCTTAGCATTCCTTTTCTCTCTAAACACATTATAGAGAGCATCAGACAGTACATTAAGAACATAGTTCTTGCAAAGTAATTCCCCATGTTTCCACGTTTGAACCACATCCAAGGTTGTTACATCGTTCTCGTTTTCGGCCATATTTGGCATATCTCCTTGTAGATACTTAGCCAAATTTAGAGTGGTCAAATAGAAAAGCATCTTTTGCTGTCACCTCTTGAAGTCGTGGCCAACAAACTTTTCTGGATTTTCATCATGGGGGGTTGAGATGTGCACAATTTGAGGATTTATCACAACAGTAGTGCCTTGAGAACCATTTCCAGTTTGGGTCACAACCACTGTTTCCTTTTCAGTTACATTCTGTTCAGTAGCCATTTCTGTAAAACGTATCCCTTCCAAAGGGAATAAGTCTTAAAATTGTGGGAAAATTACAATAACCAAAAGAAATGAATTACAGAAATTGAAATACAAATATAAACTGAATAAATTTGAAGAAACAAAACGGCAGTAACAATTCTTGTTGTGCACGAGCCCTGATGAATCAGTCTCCTTAATACTTATTCGTCCCCTCACCGATAGTGCTTGAGGTTGCATTGTATGCGAGTCTCCTATAATAGAACGTGCGGACCGGGGGAATTTGCACCTAAAGTTCCTGGCGAATTGGCAGTGTGTCTAGAGAGTATCACCACGATGCAGAAATGAAAAGATGCAAAGGAAGAGATTAAACAATATGCAGGAAGAGAGAGATCAGAGGTTACTGGAAAACTTGGGGTTATCTTCAAATGGTTTGTCGCTCCATCTTATAATCATAAATGGCCAAACTGAACAGTAATCATCAATTACATAATCAACACCATTTTAATTTCGTATGACTGTTACAAAAAGGAATAAATCAAACATATATTAAGCTTGAGTAGTGGCTGTTACAAGTATGTTCGTGATCATGAGAATTTATTTCTGATTCACAAATAAAAAAATAGCAAAACGTGGGTTAGCGCGAGTAGGCCAATTTGGCACATAAGTTCGGTAGTTCGAAGCCCATTTTGGTCCATGATTTGCACCCCCATGTGCACCTGTGCGCAAGAGAGAGTCTCTATGTCACACATTCATACCCCTTATCAAAGTGTAGAAGTATTTAAACTTGCTAGATTTTACATTCCTATTCAATGTGGAATAACCACATTTTTCCATTTCAACCCAATAACTTTGAGCCTTAATATCTCATTCATCCATTAACCATTTTGGACAAATAAATATTTGATTTAAATGTTCTCATGGAGTACAATACAAAACCACATTCAATTTGATCATTTAACAAATAACCCATTTAGAAAAAAAAATCAAATTTCTTTCACACCCACTTATATTTTCCAACAAATGTTTCCTAAATCCATTGGAATTTCTCCAAATAATTGAATTCGAGCTAAAGACAACTTATTTTAACTTCCCAAAAAAGGATATCTCAAAGGTTAAACCCTAGAAACAAAAATGAGGTGAACGCCAGAGGTAGAAAAGGTGATCGCCGAAGGCGAAGAAGAAGGTGATCGTCGGAGGGGTTGGGTAGGGAGAGGAAGTGCGGGCGTGTGTTATGTGTGTGCACATGAGTTTTTTTGTAATAATCATTTTAATACAAGGAATAATTTGTAGTATTAGATAATGCATATTTTTTTTGTAAATTTACTTAGTTTGAGAAACTTTTTGGTAAAAACCCCTAATACATGAGTTTGAGTAAAGCAAAATTGAACTAAAATTTTTGGATTAAAATGCTAACAAGAAGACTTTATTATCTATTGGGCCATTTATCAATGCAGAATATTTTAATGGCCCAACATTAAGTCACCAGTTTTTCGGCCCATGTAGCATCTGAGTTGTCAATCAATTGAATTGAATAGAATCGACGTCGTTTAATTGCCGATGGTGTAGACGCCAAGTTGCCAACCAGCGACGCCAAAACAGATTCTGTAACCGCAGAAAAATAAGAAAACACTGAAAAGATACTTTTGGGTCCCACTGATTACTCCTTCGCACGTTCTTCAAACCCCCTCTCACAAATCCCGCTTGAAACACTGCCTATCCCGCTCCCTTCACACGTCTGTTACCAATGCTCCCATCACCCTCATTATAATTACCAATTACTCCTCCCTCCTATTTCATTTGCCCCAAATTAAATAATTTTTTTTTCAAATAATATCATTTTAAAAATCTAAATTTCAAAATAACCCACATTTGAAATATGATCAACTTTTTGAAACTCGCTACATGGTATAGCGAATTTATAATTTAATCGGTTAAAATCGCTACACGATGTAGCGAATTTAAATGTGCTCAATTTTATTTTAGTTTATGCTATTAAAAAAACTAAAATTTGAACTCATTACACAGTGTAGCGAGTTCAAATTGACAATGCTAAAAAGGTCCAACGCAAAGTAAGTTTGTACTCCGCCTCACTTTAAATTACAAAATAATAATATAAAAATTATGTATTAATAAAGAAAACTAAATAGAAATATTATTTTTTTCCATCTCAAATAAATACTTTAAAAAAATATACTTTTATAAGAAATTATATTCTTCATTTCAAAAATAAATATTAATTTCGATTCAAAATAACCAAAAAATAATACTACATTTTTTATCCAAATAAATGAGCATTACTTCCTTCAACCCAATCTCAATGAATATTTTAAAAAATAATATTATTTCATTCGTCTCTAAAATTAATGTTAGTACATTCGTCTCAAAATATGACATTAAGATGATATTAAATTTTTAGACGAATAAAGTGATATTCTTTTTTTAAATGTTCATTGAGACGAAGGAAGAAATGTTCATTTTTTTTTTACATAGAAAAAAATTCTACTTTTTAAGAAAAAAATTCCTTCAATTCAAATATTAATTTCGTCCCAAATTTAATACTACTTTTTATATCAAAAAAAAATGTTTCCTTTGTCTCAATGAACATTTTAAAAAAGAATACTACTTTACTTGTCTGAGACGAAGACACTAACATTATAAACATTAATTTTTACAAAAAAAAAAAATACTACATCGTCTAAAAAAATAAATTACCATCTTCGTCCCAATGAATATTTTATAAAATATTACTTCATTTATTTAAAAAATTAATGTCATATATTAAAACGAAGGCACTAACATTACAGGAAATTTGCCTCATAAGTTTCTTTTGGAACAAATCACTTTCCACTAAGTTCCTCATTGTATTAAAATGCCCCCATAAGTTCTCATGTTGTATTATGTATAATACAATATTTAATTATGCAGTAGTTTAAAATCATAATACTGCATCCGCACCACCGCCTCCGCCACAGCCCAGCTCCGCCGTCGCCGTCTGCTATCGCCGCATGCCGGATTCCGGTCAATTTTCGCCGAAATCCGGTCAATTTTCACCGGAATTCGGCCGCCGATCGCCGGAATTCGGTCGCCGGAGGTCAAAATCTGGTCGCCGGTCCATGGGCTTCGGACTCCGGTCACCGGCGGCCGCCGGAATGCAGTATTATGGCCTTAATTGATGTTGTATTTTCGAAACATAATACAACATCATAATAAAACATGGGGAAGAAACTTATCGGCTATTATGAAACTTTTTTAGAACTTATCGGGTATAGTCCCAACATTACAAACATTAGTTTTTGAGGCAAATGAAGCAGTATTATTTTTTTAAATATTCATTGGGATGAAAAAAGTAATGTTCATTTTTTTGAACAAAAAATGTAGTATTATTTTTTGGTTATTAATTTTGAGTAGTAATATTTATTTTTGAAATGAAGATTATAATTTTTTTATAGAAGTATATTTTTTAAAGTATTTATTTGAAATGGAAAAAATAATATTTCTATTTAGTTTTCTTTATTAATACATAATTTTTGTATTATTAGTTTACTCCCTCCGTCCCGCTACAAACTGCACACTTTTCTCATTGGGCGTCCCATTACAAACTGCACACTTCCTAAAATGGCAAAGAATTTTTACTATTTCCTCCACTCATTCTCTCTCCTACATTATTTTAATACTCACAACACCTTTATAATTTACTATTCCCTCCACTCATTCTCTCTCCTATTTTACTTTTGAGCCGGTCTCCTGTGAGAACATGGGATCCGTCTCATGCATGAGACGGGTCGACCCATGACCCATGGGGCATGACCCGCCACGTGGCAGCCTTTTATAGGCCAATTTTTTAATTTATTTTTTAAATTTTTTTAATTTTTTTATATTATTTTTTTCAGAGCAAAAGTAATAGTTACCATCTCTTAATGTAATGACTGTATACATATAAAGTAACATTGGTCATAAGTAAACGTAATACATGTTTTAAAAAAAATAAAAGCTCGTTTTTACCCATTTTTTTCAAATGTAATACAAACTATATGTATTATTTTTGAAATGTAATAACTTATGTATATGAATGTAATAGTTTATACAAGTAAATGTACCACTTTGATAGATGAAATTGTAACATATTTCTATAGATAATGTAATACTTTTACATGAAAACATATAGTTACCTATACATATGTGTTATAATTATGTACAAATACTATTATATATAAATAACACGTTTGTTACATTTTAGTTATAATAAGTATTACTTTTGCCAAACGAAGAAAACATAGGAAAAAACATTATTACTTTTCTGTATATATGTATTACTTTAATGTATACAAACTATTACTTTAATGTATACAAACTATTACTTTAATGTATACAAACTATTACTTTATGTTGGCTGAAGGATTGGGCCAAGACAAATGTGGGCTGATTCCAGCTTGGGCGGCCGCTGATTCCAGCTTGGGCGACCGCCCATATGCAAAAAGCTTGGGCGGAGGCGTGGGTTGGCTTTGTTGGGCGGGTGATGGGTATGGAACCGACCCGTCTCATGGATGAGATGGGTCATGCTGTTCTCACCCAAGTTTTTGTCTTTACTTTTACACTCACAACATTTATATCATTATTTTTTCCTTGATCCCCGCGCAAACAGTAACTGTGTGGTTTCTACCGGGACAGAGGGAGTATTATTTAAAGTGAGACGGAGTACAAACTTACTTTGCTTTAGACCTTTGTAGTATTGTCAATTTGAACTCGCTACACTGTGTAGCGAGTTCAAATTTTAGTTTTTCTTTAATAGCATAAATATTAAAATAAAATTGAGCAAATTTAAATTCGCTACACCGTGTAGCGAGTTTCAAAAAGTTAGTCATTTTGACAAATAATTTCAAATGTGGGTTATTTTGGGATTTAGATTTTTAAAATGAAATTATTTGAGAAAAAAATCCAAATTAAATATTATTTTTTCTTAAAACTTTATTTTTAAATAATTTTGTATACAATTTTTTTCAATTTTTTCTTAATTTATTAGAGTTGCTCTTATGAAAAACTAGTTTTTTCATAACATTATGAGAAAAACTAGTTTTTTCATAACATTATGAAAAAAACTAGTTTTTGAATCCTGTTTAAACTTATGATATGCGTATTGAACCGAAGACCGGTTCAGTAACAAAATTGAACCGTCTTTTGTCAACTCAAATCCAAACGAACACACAGTCACACACAGTAAAACACAGAGTTACGACGCCGCAATAGAGAAATTCATCGAGCTAAATCAAAATTCAATCGAAAATTATTTCGTTTCATACAATTTATGTAATATATGATTCACTGTCAATTATAGACTATAAATTCATATATTTACAATCATTCCTAATTGTTTTATTCAATACTGGCGATTTTTGATTAGGTTAAGTTGGGCTTACGTGATTTTGAAGATGAAACTGGAGATAATGCTACTGTAATTGATCGAATTCCGCACGAAAATGAAACTGGAGATAATGCTACTGTAATTGATCGAATTCTGGACGAAATTGATGATAATCACGAAACAGGTAAGCCAATTTCATAATGCCAGTTTTTTTATATATAATGCTAGTACATTGGTTTTGATTGTCTTTCCAATACCAATGTTTTTATAATATGTACCAGTGATTTTGCCAGTTTTTGTTATTATATTTGCCAGTTAGTGTAGTTTGAAGTGCCAGTTTTAATTTTTTTTAATTTGCCATTGATACTTTGTTGATTGAAGTGCCAGTTTGTGTTTTTTAGAGTGCCAGTATTACTTATTTTAAGTACCAGTTTGTGTTATTTTGAGTGACAATCTTACTTATTTGTAGCTTCAGCCACTGTCTTGTTATTAAAGTGCCAGTTAGTGTGGTTTGAAGTGCCAATTTTAATTTTTTAATGTGCCAGTGTTTTTTATAATATTGTCCAGTGAGTGTTTTTTAGAGTGTCATTGATACATTGTTGATTGAAGTGCCAGTTTGGGCTATTTAGAGTGCTAGTATTACTTATTTGGAGCGCCAGTGTTACTTATTTGTAGCTTCAGTCACTTTGTTGTTATTGAAGTGCCCGTTAGTGGGTTTGAAGTGCCAGTTTTAATTTTTGAATATGCCAGTGTTTTTTATAAAATTGTCCAGTGAGTGTTGTTTATAATGTCATTGATACTTTGTTGATTTAAGTGTCAGTTTGTGTTCTTTAGAGTGCCAGTCTTACTTATTTGTAGCTTCAGCCACTGTCTTGTTATTGAAGTGCCAGTTAGTGTGGTTTGAAGTGCCAGTTTTAATTTTTTAATGTGCCAGTGTTTTTTATAATATTGTCCAGTGAGTGTTGTTTAGAGTGTCAGTGATACTTTATTGATTGAAGTGCCAGTTTGTGTTATTTAGAGTTCCAGTATTACTTATTTGGAGTGCCAGTCTTACTTATTTGTTGATAAGTTTGTCTTTAATGGTGAAATAGTGATAAGTTTGTCTGTAATGGTAAGTGCATTGAATTCATTGACCATAAGCTGTTCCATAGACACATGTCCATAAGCAGTAGTGCCAAATTCAAATGCATGCACTAGGACAGGTGTTCCAAGTTGAGTAATAAAAAAACAGACACGGATTCAATAGTTATCCCAACTAGTACTATTCCATTTTGTTCATAAGCAGTAGTGCCAAATTTCAACTGATACCACAAGGATTCAATAGTTAACTCTATTTTATCAGTATAAATAAGTTAGAACTTCATGTTGGTGTAATGCTCTAGGCTTTAGTTATGTTTAACTGAGAACCGTTATGTATCATCTTTATCGTTTAAGTTTATTATTTGATTATTATATAGTTTGCATATTTATTGTAATAATCTCCGTCCCTGATTATTAAGAGAATAATTAGTATAATTGTCAATGAATACTCATATGATGATTATATGCATAGAGATGCACATTGAAATTATGGGTACTTGCTAGAGAACAAGTGACTGGACCTGACCCGTATGAGATTTATGTCATGGTCAAATGTCATAATTAAATCTCATATGGTCACTTCATTTAGTCCCTAGACCTGAGATTATCATGACCTTACATATGATGAAAGTCATGTTTGATTTTAGTCAAACGATATCTTAACACGATATTTATAAAGGCTATCTTTGGCATGATCGGATTCATGATGGGAAGGATGATAAGTCAAGATGGAATTTGTCCCTTACAAGAGAGATGTTTTGCTTGGGCCCCTCGATGAGTGATAATGATGAAAGCGTGTGGCCACACCCCAATACGATTGGATTATCATTATACTCAAGATCGAGAAAGCATTGAATAGATACAAGTTGATGTGGACCATGACTTGTGTTCAATATAACATCGTGAGACAAAGGGAGAAATGGAAGGGTACCATTGGAAACGTGAACTCCTACGTTATATTATTTGGGTAGACATAATGGCTTGCTAGAGTCCGCTTATGTCTTATGAGGATCGATATGATTGAGCTCATTGCCAACATAATATAATCCTATTGGGTCACACACATCTAGAATGAATTAGTTAAACCAAAGGAAGAAATGATTGAGAGTTCCTGATATGGCTTGTTCTGTAGCGCGACACAACTGGACATCTGACATGTTCTGCCGTGCGACACAACTAGCCACAGAGGCGGTTTACACTTGTTTCCTAATTTGATTAGGGAACAAACTCTAATACTAAAGTAGTATAAATATGAGTCTGAAAACAGCCAAAAAAGAGCCGAATTTTCAAGAGAAAAAATCACCAAAAAGGTTTCTCAATATTTCTTCCATAGGTTTAAGAATCTAGCAATTCTCAAGAACTGTTCTTGGTTCATTCTAACGTGTGGATACTACTAGAGGGTCTTCGCTCGTACGACGATCAAGGCCTAGAGTTCTATTGTTCAAAGCAATATGAAAATTCAAGTTTTTGAAGATCGAAGTTTGTGATTCAAAATCATATTGATAATTGTTCGATAGCTCAAGAACGGAAAGCAGTAAAGGTTGGTAAATACTATCTCATAGGAATTCAATTTAATCGTATAGAACGGATCTTAGGGCTTTGGGTTTTGTGTTATTTAGATACTTATTCTGCTGCGCATGGACCCATAAAATTCAACAGTGGTATCAGAGCCCAGTTCGTATGGTTAAGTTTGAATTAACATGCTAGAATTAAGATATAAATTGTTTATATGCTTATTGCATGTTTTGTATGCAGTAGAATGTTTATTGTTTATGTGAAACAATGTGAAAATCATCTTCTGATTATGCTCAATTAAATCTGTAAAAGCTGTTTACTTGATTTGATTGCTTTATGATTCGAATTGATTGAAATTCAGAAAATCTGCCAAACTGGCAACTCAAGTCGTGCGACAGAGTTGGCCACGAGGAGAAAATCTGGTAGTTGGGCTTGGTATGTCACGCGACAGATCTAGCCAACTGGCTGATGGGGCCGCGCGACATAACTTGCCAATATGGGCAGAATCAGTTTGTTAATTTTTCTGCTAATCTGTGATTATGTTTATAATCTGATCTGTTTTAATCTGGCTGCTATAAATTTCTGAAAATTAAATTTATAGGGCTATGCTAGATTAATTCATTGTTTATGCATGCTTAATTAATTTAAATATAATTTTATTAATTTTTACGATGCATGAATTATTTGTTCTTAAGTGTTAAGAATTTTATTAAATATTTAGTTGAAACATTGAATTGTGATTTCCTAAATGTTTAGTTGAAACATTAAAATTTTGGTTTTCTGATTGTTTATGAGAAACAAGACAGTTTACGCAAAATTTGAAGGAATCTGATTGTTTATGAGAAACAAATCAGTTTATGAGTCTGATTGTTTAAGAGAAACAAGTCAGTATACAAAGTATTGATTATGATTGCATTCAGATTGGTATTGTAATTGTGCATGACTAGGAGAGTTCTGTCAAAGGAAGATTTGGTACTTAAGTAGTCCTTGTGGCTCACCTATTTTCTTGGGAACTTACCTGGTGTACATTATGATTATCTTCGTTGATATGCTTATAATCTGCTTTAAAGAACCTTCATTTAACTTCTAAGTTCTTTATGCCAATCCATGATTAAAACGCTTGAGACCACTCGGATAGTTTTGGGTGAGCTTGCTATGTGCTTTGATTCTATTCCGTTTGCGAGCAAGATGAGGAAATGGTGGTTCCTATACGTTTAAAGTGGATGAACTTAATTGGGTTATCAAAATGGTTTTGGACCCAAGGCATAAGATGAGATTAAAATATGCTTAGACATAGGATGTCTTAAACAAATCTTATAAAAGATCTAAGAGTCATATATGATATGATTGATGTTTTCTACCTAATTAATTTAATCTTGAGCGGTGCGCCATAGCGTACTTGAGATTAAATTAAAGTTGGATCTTAGCCCATTAAAAGCATATTATGCCTATTTGCATTGGAAGGTGTATGATTTAATGAGAGTATTTGTAAAATACATTATTTGCTCTTAGATTTAGATGATAAATGTGTTGGTATTGATATGTGCTCATATAATTTGTATATTTTGTTGTAGAAGTATCATTACATAATGATAATTGCGATTCATCCTTATGAAGGACAAAGTTCGAAAGGAACGATACAAATAATTCTGATTGGATCAGAAGCCTAAAGAATGGTTCTTGGGTAAATGTGTACATTCTTGACGAATCCGTTCCCACTGAACCCACTGCAAATGTTGCAAAGGGCAAATAAGGAGCAACATTAGAAGCATGTTGATGATTCTAATAGCATTGCTTGCCTTATACTTGCCACCATGTTTAAAGGCTCTTATGAAGAACCTTGAACACATGGAAACTGCTTTTGTTCTAGCACACCGCACAAAGGAAATGTCCCAAATGAAAACTAGGCAAAAGATGTATGTTGTGGTCAAGGATTTTAATGCATGAGATGCAAAAAGGAGCAATCCGCAAGTGTGTTAATGGTTACACAAGAAAGGGGTTCAAAAGGGAAGGAAAAGTAGGTAAAGCAAAGGTTGCTGAACCTAGGGCAAAAGTTGCAAAGCCAAAGAGGCTAAACCCAAAGTGTCTCAAAAGGGATGCAGTTTGCTATCATTGCAATAAGATTGTCATTGGAAGCAAAGTTGCAAGGCTTATTAGGAAGGCCTAAAAGGTGAAGAAGGGCAATATGATTGCTACTACTTCAAGTATCTATATGATAGATATTTTCTTTTCGACTTCTTGTTCTTGGGTATATGATACCAGATTGGATCCCACATTTGTTTAAATGTGCAAGGAACAAAGAATAGAAAGCTACTCAAAGAAGGTAAGTTAAACCTATTCATAAGAATGGAGCAAGGGTTGCTACATTAGCCATAGGGACTTATGAAGTCACTTTACCTTGTGAAGTAGTACTTGTTTTGAACAAGTATGACTACGTTCCGGATTTGAGTGGAGTATTATTTCCGTTTCTTAAATGGATGATGAAGGATATAATTTTCTTATTTTCATTAAGAAGTTTTATATTTATTTAACGATAAGCCTTATTGTAATGCATATGTCATTGAATGATCTTCATATCCTTGATGATGAGGAACCAAATAATATTGAAGATATCTATAATATAAATGGGAATTCTAAACCGAACAATATGAACAACGCATTCATATAGCATTGTCGGCTTGGTCAGATAAATAAGAAACATATATCTAAACTCCATTAACATGGACTTTTAGACTCATATGACCATAAATCATTTGAGGAATGTGGATCTTGTTTATTGAGATTATTGACCAAACCACCCTACACTAAGAGTAGTGGGAGGGCTAGTGACGTATTGGTCATCATACATGAGATGTATATGGACTATTAAGTAGCATTGCTAGGGGAAGATCTCGGTATTTCATTACATTTATCTAAAGACTTATCTAGATAAGACTATGTCTATCCGATGAAGTCCAAAGGTGAATTGTTTGAGATGTTTCAAACATTTCAAGATGAAGTACAAAACAAACTTGGCAAAACTATTTAAGTACTTCGATTAGATCGAGGTGATGATATTTGAGCCAAGAGTTTGACAATCATCTCAAAACTATGAAATCGTTTCAGAATTGACTCCACCCGGAACACCACATTGTATGGTGTATCTGAAAAAGGAAGAATTGAACCTTGTAGGACATGGTTCGTTCGATGATGTGTCAATTAGACTTTTCTATTTCTATTTCCTTTTGAGGATATGCATTAGTAATAATGCAGTTACACTGAATTGAGTCCTTACTAAATCGGTTCCTAAGGCCCCACATGAGATGTGGCATAGAATAAAACTTAGTTTGTCTTTCATGAAGATTTGGAATTGCGAGTCTTATGTAAAGAGACTTGTCTCTTATAAGTTAGCACCAAATTTGACAAAGTTATTTTCGGAAATTAATCTTACAACCGCAAAGATAACAAAACGTTTGTTGCTCTACACGATTTGTTTCTTGAGAAATAGTTTCTCAATAAAGAATCTAGTGGGAGTAAAATTAATCTTGAAAAAGTTCAAGAACCCGAAAATAATATGGAACCAAGAGTAGAGACGGAACCAAGTTCACAAAGGAGTTGTGGAACCAGTTCAAGATGCACAAGTCCATCGTAGATCGGATAGGTTACAATCTGAACCAAGAAATATTGATTTCTCGTATCGGAAAGTAATAAGGTGGAAGTCATTGAGAATGACGATCCTACTTCCTATCTTGAGGCGATGTCCACTCCTAATTTGGATAAATGGTTAGGAACCATGAAATCCGAATTACAATCCATGTTTGATGATCAAGTTTGGAACTTGATTGAGCTACCTAAAGGTGTAAAAACTAAAGGGTGCAAGTAGGTCTTCAAGACCGACATGGATGGGAAGATGCATACTTTCATGACTAAGGATTGTAACAAAGGGATTTAGGCAAATTCATAGTATTGACTATGTTGAAACCTTTTTCGCCAGTTACAATGTCGAAGTCTGTTAGAGTTTCAATTGCTATTATCACATATTGTGACTATATGATATGACAAATGGATGTCAAACGACTTTCTTTAAATGGAAAGATTATTAAGGATGTGTATAGTACACAACCCGAATAGTTTGTCGATCCAAGAAACTCTAATAAAGTATGCATGTTGCAAAGATTCATGAGATGGGTTGAAGCAAGCTTCAAGGAATTGGAATCTTCGTTTTGATGAATTGGTCAAAGAGTTTGACTTCATCAAAGAACAAAGATGAATCTTGTGTATGCATGAAATTCAGTGGGAGCATAGTATTATTTCTATTATTTTATTACAATGATATTTTACTCATTGGAAAAACAAGCTCCGACACTTAAGACTGTCAAGTCTTGGTCAAGGAAAGGTTTCTCAATGAAAGATATGGGTGAAGCCGCTTACATCCTTGGCATCAAGATCTATAGAGATAGATCTAGAAGGATAAATTGATTTGAGTCAAAGTATTCACATTGACAAGGTTCTTAGAAGAGTCTAAGAAGAGTAGCTTGTCAATGGGTCATGGTATTTCTCTTAGAAATATTCATTGTCTTATGACAACTGATGAGAAAAAGGGAAATGAATGAAGTTCCATATGTTTCGGCATTTGGATCTGTCATGTATGCCATGATTTATACTAAACTCGGCGTCTCATATGCTCTAAGCATGATGAGTCGATACCAATCTGATCCTGATGTAAACCATTGGATGGCAGTCAAGATGATCCTTAAGTACTTAAGAAGAACTAAGGATACGTTCTTGATATTTGAAAAATTGGAATTTAATCATGTTGTAAGGGTTACATAGATGCTAGCTTTCAAACTGACAAAGTTATTTTAAAATTGCAATTAGGATTTGTGTTTATGCTTATTAGAGGTGCAGTTTTGATTGGAAGAGTTCCAAGCAGAAATTGTAGCCGATTCTACTACTAAGGCCAAATTTTAGCAGCATATGATGTGGCTAAAAGAGGTAGTTTGGATCAAAAGTTCATTAGTGTCTTGGAAATGTTCCAAGTATCACTAATCGGTGAAACTTTTGTTATGACAATAGTGGTGCCATTTGTGCAAACAATGGAACCAAGGTCACAACAGCGATCCAAACACTCACTTAGACGTTCTTCGAGGAATTCATAAAGAATGAGAAGACGTTAAGATATACAAAGTATCAACTGATGATGACATAAGGGATTCACTAACAAAGACCCTCGCACAGGCAGAAGCATGATGGTCATGTTAGATCCATGAGTATTCGATACATAAATGGAGCCTAGTGCAAGTGGGAGACTGTTGGTGTAATGCCCTAGGCTTTAGTTATGTTTAACTGAGAACCGTTATGTATCATATTTATCGTTTAAGTTTATTATTTGATTATTATATAGTTTGCATATTTATTATAATAATATCCATCCCTGATTATTAAGAGAATAATTAGTATAATTGTCAATGGATAATCATATGATGATTATATGCATAGAGATGCACATTGAAATTATGGGTACTTGTTAGAGAACAAGTGACTGGACCTGACCCGTATGAGATTTATGTCATGGTCAAATGTCATAATTAAATCTCATATGGTCACTTCATTTAGTCCCTAGACCTGAGATTATCATGACCTTACATATGATGAAAGTCATGTTTGATTTTAGTCAAACGATATCTTAACACGATATTTATAAAGGCTATCTTTGGCATGATCAGATTCATGATGGGAAGGATGATATGTCAAGATGGAATTTGTCCCTTAAAAGAGAGATGTTTTGCTTGGGCCCCTCGATGAGTGATAATGATGAAAGCATGTGGCTACACCCCAATGCGATTGGATTATCATTATACTCAAGATCGAGAAAGCATTGAACAGATACAAGTTGACGTGGACCATGACTTGTGTTCAATATAACATCGTGAGACAAAGGGAGAAATGGAAGGGTACCATTGGAAACGTGAACTCCTACGTTATATTATTTGGGTAGACATAATGGCTTGCTAGAGTCCGCTTATGTCTTATGAGGATCGATATGATCGAGCTCATTGCCAACATAATATAATCCTATTGGGTCACACACATCTAGAATGAATTGGTTAAACCAAAGGAAGAAATGATTGAGAGTTCCTGATATGGCTTGTTCTGTAGCGCAACACAACTGGCCATCTGACATGTTCTGCCGTGCGACACAACTAGCCACAGAGGCGGTTTACACTTGTTTCCTAATTTGATTAGGGCACAAACTCTAATACTAAAGTAGTATAAATATGAGAATGAAAACAGCCGAAAAAGAGCCAAATTTTCAAGAGAGAAAATCACCAAAAAGGTTTCTCAATATTTCTTCCATAAGTTTAAGAATCTAGCAATTCTCAAGAACTGTTCTTGGTTCATTCTAACGTGTGGATGCTACTAGAGGGTCTTCGCTCGTACGACGATCAAGGCCTAGAGTTCTATTGTTCAAAGCAATATGAAGATTCAAGTTTTTGAAGATCGAAGTTTGTGATTCAAACTCACATTGATAATTGTTCGATAGCTCAAGAACGGAAAGCAGTAAAGGTTGGTAAATACTATCTCATAGGAATTCAATTTAATCGTATAGAACGGATCTTGGGTCTTTGGGTTTTGTGTTATTTAGATGCTTATTCCGCTGCGCATGGACCCATAAAATCCAACACTTCACTTCTTTTTTATTTCTAAATTTCATCTAAAAAGCAATCAGTTACTCAATATAAGTACGAGTAGGTCAGTCAAGTCTGAGCAAAAGGTTGAAGATTATGAAGAAGAAAGAGTTGCTAAAAAAATTTCAGATATCTTAGAAGATATTAAGGAGGGATCTTATAGTTTGAGGAACAGGTCAGGTGAACTCCACTGCCCATTATGCTACCTCAAGAACAGCAAGAAGTCATCATGGACTTGGGATTCTATTCTGGTGCATGCCAAGGATCATGGGGCATCTAAAGCTTATGGAGAGAGAGATATGTATTCCCACCTGGCTCTACACAAGTATATGACAGACCACCATTAGTATTCCAGTGAATGTTGTTTGAAGTGCCAGATTGTGTTATGTAAAAACATCAATTTCATTTCCTTTTTGTGTGTATCTTTCCAGTACTTGTTATTGAATGTACCAGTGTTTAATATTTTTTAAGTAGTGCCAGTTTTTGATATTGAATATGCCAGTGTTTGTTATTGAATGTGCCAGTGTTTAATGTTGAATATGCTAGTGTTTGTTATTGAATGTGCCAGTATTTAAAATTTGAAGTACCAGTAATGGCCTGGTTCTGTTTATTAAATATATTGCCAATACACAGGTTTTGTAGTGCCAGTGTTTGTTATTGAATGTGCCAGGCCTGGTTGTGTTTTTTATTTGTAGCTTCATCCACTGTCTTGTTATTGAAGTGCCAGTTAGTGTGGTTTGAAGTGCCAGTTTTAGTTTTTGAATGTGCCAGTGTTTTTTATAATGTTGTCCAGTGAGTGTTGTTTGGATTGTCAGTTTTATTTTGTTGTTTAAAGTGCCAGTGAGTGTTATTTGGAGTGCCAGTATTACTTATTTGAAGCACATTCAGATAACAATACATCACCTATATTACAATACATCAAACACAACAATATTAAAAATAGAATTTACTACCATTAAACACTACCACTACCACTTGCACCATCATCGCCAACGTTCTCATTCAATTTGTTTTTTGGATCACATTCATTCAAAATACATTTCAAATACATTTCCAATACCTTGTGGTGAATCCTAGCAACTTCATCAATATTGTGAGTGTTGCCAAACTCATGAGCATGATTGACTATCCCCACGTAATCCTTATCCCTACAATTGCATACCTTACATGGCTCCAATGGATAACAAAATGAGGGAGTTCCATTTCCAGAAGAAGGCTGGAAAACAACAAGATGGCCATAGAGGAATTTTTGGTAGCACACCATGTATATATTCCAACTTTTGTCATCATTTGAATCACCCAAAGTTGGCTTACTAGAATTTCCCTTGCCTTTGTTCATCATGAAAATAATAATAATAATAAAAACACAATATAAATTATTAAAGGTAGAATTTTTCTTGAACTTGATATATATAAACTAACAAAATTGAACAGATTTATATAGGCTGAGTACTTCAAACCAGTCAAAAAAATTGGTCAATGAATCCAATGCACTTATCAACTGTACACATTTATTACTCTTGGAATTCAATGCACTTACCAATTGTACACATTTATTACTCTTGGAATTTATTATTTATTACTGTTGAAGGAAGTATATTCCACATAATATACTTCCTTCAACAGTAATAATATCCAGTGAATGTTGTTTGAAGTGCCAGTTTGTATTGTTAGGAGTGCCAGTATTACTTATTTTAAGTATCAATTTGTGTTATTTCGAGTGCCAGTGTTACTTATTTGTAGCTTCAGCCACTTTGTTGTTATTGAAGTGCCGGTTAGTGTGGTTTGAAGTGCCAATTTTAATTTTGAATGTGCCAGTATTTTTTATAATATTGTCCAATGAGTGTTGTTTGGATTGTCAGTTTTACTTTGTTGTTTGAAGTGCCAGTGAGTGTTATTTGGAGTACCAGTATTAATTATTTGAAGTACCAGTATTTCCAATATAATATGTCAGCATCTGTTTTTTCAATGTTATTGTCAATCTAATTTTTTATTTTTATTTGTAGCAAGCCATATTGATATTACTTCAGCACTGCTGAGTATAAAAGCAAAGACATGGGAAGAACTGTATCAATTGTACAACGATCATTCCAATGCATTGGGATTCAGTGTTAAAATGACAACCTCGCGTGTCTCTAAGAAAACATCAAGGCCAATAGATAAATATTTATGTGTTCATGCCAAGGATACACACAAAGAGGAAATGAAATTGATGTTCCAGCTCCAATAGAAGTCGTTGAAGTAGAGATTCCATCTCCATTGAAAAGAATTGAAAACCCAAAGAGGAAATTGAGGAAAAAGAAAGCCCCTTCTAAAAGGACAGGTTGTCAAGCTCTTATGAGAGTAAAATTGTTAATTAAGGAAGACTTGTATGTGGTTGCACGGTAGGAAACTGAACACAACCATGAGATGACAAGGCCAGAATGGAACCACTTAAAGCGTAGCGAGAGGTCGATATCAGAAGCTACAGGAAAAATAATAGAGCAATTTGAAGAAGCATCAAGCCAATTGATGGATTTAATGTTTTGACAAAAACAGCTGGTGGGAAAGAATATGTTGGGCATACAAGAAGAGATCATATTAACTTTGTACAGAGATTGAGAATGGAAAAAATAGAAATGGGCGATGCACAAACTGTAGTTGATAGACTGAGCCAAATTCAGGATGAAGGATTCTACTTCAAAATGCAGTTTGGGGAAGAAAGTAGACTCAGTACTTTGTTTTGGAGAGATGGCATGATGAGGGAGGATTATGAATTGTATGGGGATGTTGTTGTGTTTGATACAACTTATGACACAAATAAATACAATTTGATTTGTGCACCAATAGTTGGGGTGAACAACCATTGGAACACTGTGATGTTTGGTTGTGCTTTCTTAACAAATGAAAAGACAGAAACATTTGCTTGGCTTCTCAAAGAATTTGTAAAATCAATGGGTGGAAAAGAACCAAAAACAATTTTCATCGATCAAGACTTTGCAATGTCGAAAGCGATTGAAGAGGTAACTTTTATTTTATTTCCAATGTTTCATTTATTGTTTTTTTACTATGTTACTGTTAATTTAATAGTAGGTGATTTGTAATAGATTTTTATATGTGCCATTGCATGTGTTAGTATGTGCCAGTACATGTTTTAGACAGTGCCAGTACTTGTGTTAGTAAGTACCAGTACATGTTTTAGACAGTGCCAGTACTTGTCTTAGTAAGTGCCAGTTCATGTTTTAGACAGTGTCAGTACTTGTGTTAGTAAGTGCCAGTTCATGTTTTAGACAGTGTCAGTACTTGTGTTAGTAAGTGCCAGTTCATGTGTTATAATGTACCAGTGTTAGATTTATATGCACTTGTATTTATAATTGCCACTGTTATTCTTTTATAGTGTTTGACTATATTATAAATTAATGACAGGTTTTTGAGGGAAGAACAAGACATAGGTTATGCTTGTGGCACATTCAACAAAATGCTATAGCACACTTTGGACAACTAAAGACAGATAAAGAATTTAAAAAGGAATTCAACAATTGCTTGAGAGGATGTAGTGATGAATCTGAGTTTGAAAATTGTTGGCATTCAATGCTAGAAAAATATAATCTTCTTGAGAACAGATGGTTCAATCGTTTATATAGCTTAAGAGAGAAATGGTGTACAACATTGAGTAAAGATTTCTTCTCAGCTGGCATATTATCTTCACAGAGAAGTGAGAGCACAAATCATGCCATATGTTTCAAAGCAAATAGAAGCACGTCCCTAACACAATTCTTTGATATATTCAATGAGACGGTAAAATGTTGGAGAAGTATGGAGCAACGAAAGGAATTTGATTCAATAAACTCAAAGCCTCGCACAGAAATACATGGAGCTTTAATAAGACATGCAAGGGAGGTTTACACGGAGAAAATATTCAGATTTTTTGAGAATGAGGTCAAGGCAGCTTTTGCTGCAAAGTTTAATATTGGCTTTTGCTTAGATGAAAACAATAAGTTGTTTGATGTTGCTCATGAGAACCATCCAGAATAGTTTGAAAGGGTACTTTTCTCGCGAAATAATGAAAAGATAACTGTCAACTGTACATGCAATCATTTTAGTGAGGTCGGTTGGTTGTGCTTTCATTGCATTAAGGTTCTCAACTTGTCAAATATTGATCGGATATCGGAAGAGTACATTCAAAAAAGGTGGACAAAGACAGCCAAATCAAATGTATGGAATAAAACTTACCAAGGTATATCTACTACTCCAACTGAGCAACACAATTCAATTCCTTGGAAACAACAAATGGCGAGAAAGTACTACGATTTAATGATGACATGCCATGAAAACAGTGATGCAAGAAGAATTCTAGAAGATGGGTTTAATAGAGATACATTGCTAGTACAAGAAATACTCTCCCGAAAAGTACAAGGTGTTGGACCAACAACAAGTGAAAATAATAGTGCTTCAACAAGCACAACATTCAGTGCACCTACAGTGACGGATCCTGTACGTGCAGATACAAAAGGTAGAAAAAGAAAACCTAAAACAAAGTTTGAACGGAGAAAACCAATTACTAATGAGTATGGTTCGAAGACCCTGAATGAACACTTGATTTGATATTTTTGTAACCAAACTTTATTGTTTTCACACTATTACAACTGATTGTATTATAATTTTTTAAGTAGTGCCAGTTTTTGATATTAAATATACCAGTGTTTGTCATTGAATGTGCCAGTGTTTAATATTTGAAGTACCAGTGATGTCCTGGTTCTGTTTATTAAATATATTGCCAGTACACAGGTTTTGAAGTGCCAGTGTTTGTTATTGAATGTGCCAGGCCTGGTTGTGTACACTGGTTTTGTAGTTTAATATTAATAGTGCCAGCTTCAGTATATAAAAATACCAGCATCAATGTAACAAAATGCCAGTATCATTGTTTAAATGTGCTAGTATTTATTATTTGATGAACCAGTGAAGGCCTGGTTCTGTTTATTAAATATATTGCCAGTACACAGGTTTTGAAGTGCCAGTGTTTGTTATTGAATGTGTGACGACCCCGATAATAGGCACTATTTAATTACTTGTTAAGAACGTGAGGTTCGGGTAGAAATATTTCATTTGGTGCATTTTATGACTTTATTTGATTTTATATGATTATTTATATGTTTGTTTGAATTTAGTAAGTTAGAATTGGCATTAATTAACTTATGTGAAATTGGGATGAAAATGAATTGGAAAAGAATGTTTTAGGGTCTAAAGGGAGTAATAATGAAAGCTTCTTGTGAATTAGTAATAAAGATAAATTTATTAAAAGGCTTAGTAGTGTTAAAGGTTTAATGGAAAATGAGTAAGAGTTAAAATTTTAATTATAACTTTTAATTATGTGAGGGGCTTTTAGGTAAAATGAATAGTCCATGGAACATGAATTAAGTGAAAGCCTTCCTAGTTCATTTGACTGGGTAAGCTTCTTCTTCTCTTCTCAAATCATATCCATGGAGAAAACCCTCTAATCTAGGTTTCCATAAGAAAAATTCTCTAGCCTTCAATACTTCTCTGTTTTCAAAACCAAGGGCGGATTCGGACTCCTGGCGGCGAGGGGATCAATTAGAGCTACTCAATAAATCATTTCATTTTTCATCATTCAAGTAAGTTATTATGGATTCTTGTCAAAAATTGTTAATTCTTTGATATTGTTGTTATTGACGATTGATAAACAAGTTTTTGTTTAAAAGGAAACACTTTTGGAGTGGTAAGAATGGTGGGAAGATGAGAAAATTGAGGTGGCCATGAAAGGGGTGTTGTGATAGTAAGTAAATGGGTTGTTAGTCATATTTAGTGTTCATGATTTGGAAGTAAATCATTGCATGGAAGTTTTGGTACAAAGTTGGTACCAATATGGTGTTAAGGGTATTGAATTAATTTAGATGGTGTATGAAATGGTTGGGTTGGTATTGGTTTGTATTGGTACTGAATTGAACAACCTAAAACAGAGTAAATTGGGTTTGGGGTCAATTTGGTATGAATTCTGGTGTTGTTTCAAAACAGTTCTGATTTCTGGACAGGGAGCACGAGTCGTGCCCCTGAGCACGACTGGGGCACGAGTCGTCCCCTGAGCATTGAACTAAGTCGTGATCATTTGGGGACGCCAGAATCTGGTGGGGGTCAAAAGGGCACGAGTCGTGCCCTGGGGCACGAGTCGTGCCCTCCCCTGCAGGAACTGAAGCTGTTTCCAAGGTATGGAAACCTAATCAAACGAGAACCAACTTGAACACTCTTTAACTTAGATTAAAGTAGAACCTTTTAGCTACACAATGATACTTTAGTTGATCAAAATGGAATAGTATAAGTACTTGTAATATTGTCGTGAACTTGCTTGTAACCTTGATGTATTCATTAACCAAATTAGTTTCAACTTGGTAATTGGGACTTGAACCTTTATACAAGTTATATATTATAGTATATTGGCTATGTAAGAATAGTTTGTTATACTTTCTTACTTCATTTGAGTTCATATGCATTGGCATTATGGTAAATTAGTGCATGAAATAAATGTTGCACTCTAGTATGGATTGAACATGAGTATGTTTTACCATGTGTGATGATGTGCATCCGAAAATTTTCCCATTTTTATTTGAAAAAATCAACGAAACGGAGTCGCCACGCCATTTTTATTTTGAGGGCCAAAACTTTGAAAAAAGCCCGAGATCAGAGATTTGGGTTCGGAGGTCACGTTACGCGCCGGGAAGGACGTTAGTGTGCACCCGGAACGCCTCGTAAAAACGAGTCTTCCAAACATTCAAAATCCTTTGTTGTGTGTGTGTGTGTGTGTGTGTGTGTTTTGGCCAAAATAAGTTGAAACTGAGGTAAGTAAAAATTGGGAACTCTTTTTAAGGCTTTAAACTGATCCCATGATTTTTTGGGTGATTTTTGGGTTGAGATTTGTAACTCAAAAGATTTTTGGAAGTTGTAAACCATTTCTGCCAAAATGAAAAAAGCAGTTGACCCTTGACTTTGAAATGGACTTTAGGGCTTGAAAACTCCAGAATCTGGGAAAAGTCCGGGAATGAAAAATGTTCAAAACACCTTAAAAAAGGTTTTTTTAAAAGAACTTTTCATTTTGGAGATGATTTGAGGGGTCAAAACCTCCTGGAAATCTCAGATCTGAAATATGGATTTCCAGAGACTGATGAACTGACCTTTAAAAGAAAATTTGAAAAAAGGAGTTTTACTCACACAAAAAATAAAGTAAAAATATGTATGGAAAGATCTGGATGTTGGCTACAAAAAGTATTTTGTAGTAAACACCAAATTCCAAGTTTATCTATGTCCAAAAAATTAGACCATGGACTGAGGTCTGAGAAAATTGCTACTGGACAGCAACTTCCCATGAAAGAAAATATGATTTTAAAGGGGGGTTTTGCATCCATGCTTGTCCCCATTTCCCTAGGTTTTGGTTAGTGATCACTTGACATTTTAGTGGTGAATCAACTATACCAAACCATCCTTGGGGTACATTAGGACTAAGCACTTCATTTGCTTGGGAAGGGGAATTTTTATCCTTTGAAAATGGGATTTGGTGCTTGAAAATGGTATTTAGGGTTTTGAAAATGCATCTTGCAAGTAAATAAGAACACATTGAAGAAAATGTTGATCCTTGTAGAAGATCATCCATGGAGATGAACTTCCATGGTGATCTTCTTGGATCTAAGACAAGAAGATAAAATAACTACATTTTGTAGTTTAAAGATGCATGCATGAATGAGAGACTTAGTGTAGGGAGAGGGAGGTTATACCTATCTTCCTTGTGTCTTGTGTTTGAATGGATTCAAAGGCTTGAATGTGTTTAGGATTTGAAAGTGTTTAGGGTTGATGATTTGAGTTGGTTAAAGAGAAAACAAGTAGATAACAATGAAGTCCTCTATGTTTTCTCTCTATTCCTCCTCCTAAAGGGTGATTTGAGCTTGAGTTAGTGTATGTATAAGAGTATGTATGAGAGTGATTTGAAGTGTTTGTGAGTGAGTGAGATTTGGGAAAGATTGAAGAGAAAATGGTGGCAATTCAAGTGAATTCCCACTGTTTTCTCCCTATATTTCGCCAGAGTTTCATTGCTGTGATCAAATTGTGTTGTGTAAACTGAGAGAGGAGGGTTCAATTTA
The DNA here is from genome assembly GCA_022495995.1 of Adenophora triphylla var. japonica. Lineage (NCBI taxonomy): Eukaryota > Viridiplantae > Streptophyta > Magnoliopsida > Asterales > Campanulaceae > Adenophora > Adenophora triphylla. Next base: position 61,645 of record JAFEMH010005380.1, read on the forward strand.
TAGCCCTCTGAAATTGACAAACATGTCCGCGCGGATATGATTGACAGCGTGCACTGTTCATTAATTACAGCTCTTCAGGCTTTGGACAGAAGAATAAAATTCAAAAATCCAAAGCAGCTTATGTTTTTCAACTTGCCCAATTCGGATTTTTCTTATTTCTTTTGCTTTTTGAGATTCTTTTCTTGGTTTAACTTTAAATGGCAATGCCCATTTTACCCTTACTTTGTTAGAAAAGTTAGGAATGTTAGTAATGTTATAACTTTCGTTAATTTTCTAACGAAAATGCTAACAAGCTCAAATTGGAGCACTTACAAGAGCCCCTCGGCGACGGCGCTTTCGAAGGAAGCGGGGTCGTCGATAAGAGTAAGGCTCCATATTTTGGCAGATGATCAAGTGATCGAGTGGCTGAACCTATTTAATAGGCTACCTACGTATCCTTAAGAGGAATCAAGCCGCCGTAGTTCGGGTCTTTCGACTATCTTTAGTTGTCGACCCCGGAGTGACTGTTTTAGGATGTCAACTCGGCGAGCGAGTTCTACGCCGATTGCCGAAAGAAACTCCGTCGGGATAAGAAATGACCCTCTTCGGTCCGATGGCTAGGGTTGTATATCCGCTCCATTGGGGATAGGAATGACCATTTTGGTCTCGGTGGCTGAACCTAATGATAGGCTACCTACGTATCCCAAGAGGAATCAAGCCGGCCGTAGTTCGGGTCTTTCGACTATCTTTAGTCGTCGACCCTACTGTTTTAGGAAAGTCATCCTAAGATTTGACTATTTTTGGGAAGTCACCCTATGGTCTGACTATTTTTGGGAAGTCGCCCTATGATCCGACTCGTTTTTGGGAAGTCACCCTAAGGTTTTGACTGCTTGGGAAGTCGCCCTATGATCTGACTGTTTTTGGGAAGTCACCCTAAGGTCTGACTATTTTTGGGAAGTCGCCCTATGGTTTGACTATTTTTGGGAAGTCGCCCTATTACTTGACTATTTTTGGGAAGTCACCCTAAGGGATGATTGCGATTTATCGCTTTCCTCGTGTTGTGTGTGATAGCATTTTAGGTGCCTCAAACCTTGATGATGGCGTCTTAGGTGCCTCGAACCTCGGTGATGGCGTCTCAGGTGCCTCGAACCTTGATGATGGCGTCTTAGGTGCCTCGAACCTTGATGATGGCGTCTTAGGTGCCTCGAACCTCGACGATGGCGTCTTAGGTGCCTCGAACCTTGATGATGGCGTCTTAGGTGCCTCGAACCTCGATGATGGCGTTTTAGGTGCCTCGAACCTTGATGATGGCGTCTTAGGTGCCTCGAACCTTGATGATGGCGTCTTAGGTGCCTCGAACCTCGATGATGGCGTTTTAGGTGCCTCGAACCTTGATGATGGCGTCTTAGGTGCCTCGAACCTTGATGATGGCGTCTTAGGTGCCTCGAACCTCGATGATGGCGTTTTAGGATAGATGGTCCTCTAGTGGACTTCATTTGAAGGGATCGGTTTTACGTCCGCCGCCGAAGGAAAGGATGACCGTGCCGGGTCGAGTGGCCGGACTTAATGATAGGCTACCTACGTATCCCAAGAGGAATCAAGCCTGGTCGTAGTTCGAAAATAGCCGATGGTCTTTGATGGTTTGACAAAGATTTGAGGTTTGACTTTTTGGGAAGTCGCCCTAAGATTTGATGATAATGTTCTTTTAGAAAAGTAGTTGATTAAGATATGCTTTCATACCGTGCGTGCTTACCCGTAGCCGAGGCTACGGCCGATGTTGATGAAGAGTTGTTAGGTTGCCGTTCGTGGGACGGTTTCGCCGACGATTTGCCGTCTTTGGAGGCATTTTGACCTGAAGGAGGAGTTTGGTTGAGTCTGCATCTTGCTGGTGATCGTCAAACTTGTAGAGGTTTTTGAGCTTGTCTTCACATTGGGACTTCTTGCTTTTGAGGACTTGGTGTCTCTAACCGCATTGTATTCGAGAATTTGGCATCTCTGACCGATTTGCATTTTGAGAGCTTGGCATCCCCGACTGAATTGCATTTGAGAACTTGGCGTCTCTGACCGTACTGTATTTGAGACCTTGGTATCTTTGACCGATTTGCATTTTGAGAACTTGGCGTCTCCGACCGTACTGTATTGGAGAGCTTGGCGTCCCTGACCGATTTGTATTGGAGAGCTTGGCGTCCTTGACCGATTTGTATTGGAGAGCTTGGCGTCCTTGACCGATTTGTATTGAGAGCTTGGCGTCCGACCGATTTCAGACGGAGGACTCGCGTCTCGACCGATTGGAGGACTTGGCGTCCGACCGATTTGTATTGGAGAACTTGGCGTCCTTGACCGATTTGTATTGAGAACTTGGCGTCTCGACCGATTGTATTGGAGAACTTGGCGTCTCTGACCGAATTGTATTGGAGAGCTTGGCGTCCCTGACCGAATTGTATTGGAGAACTTGGCGTCCCTGACCGAATTGTATTGGAGAACTTGGCGTCCTTGACCTGATTGTATTGGAGAACTTGGCGTCCTTGACCTGATTGTATTGGAGGACTTGGCGTCCTTGACCGATTTGCGTTTTGAGAACTTGGCGTCTCTGACCGATTTGTAGACACTGGAGGCGGTCTTCATATGTTTGTGGATGTTGGGGACTGTTTTCATCCATTTGAGGTCGTCTTTGGTGAAGATCATCCTTGCCGAAAAGGGGGATTACGTTTGAATTCCTGCATTTGTTAGTGAAGAGGAAGATGCATATATGGCATTCATGATGGCGGATGCATGCATAGAACCAAAAATGATTATGAGATGATGCGTTTATTTGCTTTCGAAGATGCACTTGGCCGTTTGGCAGGGAAATTACGATTTATGATTTTCAATCACTTAGGATTTTTCCTATTGATTCAAGTTTTGTGCATGCTACATGAGCCCTGGGGAGATTTTTGTGGGGATGCATGGTGATGAGAGGGGATATATGTGTTGTTGACTGTTTGGGACAAGCTTTGAGCTGGTGGGGTGATATCCTTTAGTCGTGGACTGAATTGCATGTTATTGATGAGGTCAATTTTGATCTTGGGATGAAGTTGGATTTGAACCCCGGTCTCGATTGAAATTTCTTTCGCCCTGACATTTGAAGCCGACGCCGATGTGCTCTAGAATCAAAGCATGTTGACATGAATGAACCCTCTTTTGCTTGGGTTAGTTGTGATTTGACGAAATGCTGATATGAGGAGATTCCCAATGCTCAACTTTTGATGATGCAGAGTTGCCATATGCCAAGTTCTAAAGCCGAAACTCCAAGACAGCTTGTTGAGGTGACCGCACCTTTCTTCGAAGATAGGTGTGACTTGATAAAGCCCCATTCCATGGAAAAGACATGGCGAAAACCACGGAATCTTTCTCTCGAATGATTTGATGAAGCCCCTGTGTTTGACAAAGCGTCACTACAGAGGTCCAGCTTAAAGGTTTGACCGACATACCGATGAAGTACCGAGCCAATCGATCAACGTGAGAGCCTTCAAGGTGAAGTTGTCATGAAGGGAGAAACCCATCTTTGATACCGACTATGAAACTAGAATCCTCTCTTCGAAGAGTGTCTTCCATATGGGAACCGTTAGCCATAGTGGCACTTGGCTTGTTCGTGGCTTCAATCATATTCACCCTACTTTTTTTTAGGGAATGGATTGTTGATCGTATTGGGTCCTTGGGGTCCCCTTTTCGATCGCTCTCACACCGCCCTTTTTCAGAGTCGTATGGAGGTGGAAGAAACCCGGGATCCGTAAGCGTGTGCGACAACTCGCCGCCGATTGTAAGCCCTCTCAAATTTAGCCCCTAATTGATCATTGCCCGTAGGTCCGGATAGGGAAATTGCTAAGTGAGGCCCTCGATGTGGTTTCTGCGTGACTCGAAAGATGTCTAGTTGTTCCTCTTCAAAAGGAGGAGTTGCCATCTTGCTTGTAAAAGTCCCCGATGTTCTCGTCTGACGCCGCATTGTTGTCTCGCAGTCAAATCTATTTGCTTCCCACTCCAAGTTAGCTAGTAATCTGGTTCCATGTATCCCCGGCCTCGGATTTTAAGCGGAAGAACCATTTTAGAGCACCGGACTTCAAAGAGAGATCGAAATAGTCGCCCAACCGCCGATTGGCGCCCCTTTTGACCTTCATTGCCAAGGTATACGTGTCCAGATGGGTTTTCGGGCATGCAAGGCCATCAAAGAGATCCAAATTAGGCATCTCGAATTTGTGGGGAACAAAGGAGTCCTGGTTCGTTGGTCGGAAAGCGCACTTCTTAACAAATCAATTCAAGAATCAGCGCTTTCATTTCCTTGTGTCGCTCCACGAACCAAGCCAAATGAGGGTCTTGTGGTGGAACCATGGCATTCAAACCAGCGACGGAGCTAGAGAGAGGAGCTACCACCGGCGGCAGCAGCGGAGGGAACGGTCGATCTGGGGACATAGGTGAAATCCTGTCCTTGGCCCGAATCGCCCCGGGGAGCTTGAGTAGGACCCTGGGCAAAGGGATAGAACCTCGCGGCTTGTTGTTGATTTTCAACCGGTCAAAGTAGGTGGAGGCAGCCCCGATGTGGCCGGATAACTTGGATTTCCAGAGTGGGGCCCGTAAGTAGGCTTAAGTGCGGGCTGCTGTCCCTGATTGTTGAATTGCATAGCTGAAGGTGCATGACCAGGGTACTGCGGTCCCGGTGATTCTCGATGAAACCGGGATGGAGGCTTGGTAACCCATCGAAGCCTTGAGTGAGGAATGGATTTGTGAAAGCCGTGTGAGGAGCGGCCGAGCTAGCGTCATTCTCGAGAAAGGGCTTCGACCGTTGCCCCGGGACTGCATCGTGGAAGCATTCCAAACCGTGCCGCGGAGGCCCCGATAGATTGGTTCCAAACCGAGGTGGGATTCCAATTTGCCGTGGTATTCCGAGGTAACCCCAACCATGAGAAGACATTCCGTATCGATTTTGCCCCCGCCGAGGAGCCGTGAACCGATCGGTCACGTTAGACTCGCATGGGTCCAAAAGAGTCTCGTATTTGGGGTTTGCTGTCCCGTTGAGACGGTCATGAAGGGATCTTATGAGGCTTGTGCGGTGCCGGATTGGATATCTTGAACCGGGTCATTGCCAAGGCATTTCAAACCGATGTAACCGAGAAGCTCCCGATCGACCAGACCGAACCGCCGAGGCATACCAAACCGCGTGACATACCGAGCCGACCCCGACCGCTTTGAGGCATACCATACCGGCCCGAATCGGATCAAGTCAATTTGTTTCTCCAAACGATCTCCATCCCCATCGAACCGTGAATGTATATCAAACCGAGAAATTTGAAAGGATGGCCGATTCGCGAGTTGAGAAGAGTGTGAGGAAGGTGGTGGTAGTCCTGTCCGGCCAAGATAGGGATGGGGATCCTTTTCCTTTTCCATCTGGGGTTGAGGGCACCGTCAAAACCAAAATTCCCGACATCTTCCAAGGACGAACATCGAAACCTCATTCCGATTGGCACAAGGAGTTTTATGGACTCGGGTTCCAATATTAGTCATAGGAATATGATGAATTTCTGGTCTTGGTTAAAATTTCGTCCTCGTCCTTGGACATCAAAGAACTGCACTTGACTAGCCCATGACCAACATGGCGATCAAATCTCATCTTGCTTGGTGGAGCCTTGGTCTGAAGAGATGTATTAGCGAAGTCTTGATTCGGAAGAAGTGACTTGGCAAAGCCTCGGTCTCATGACTGTGAATCTGACACAATTAGAGAGGCTTCAACGTGGTAGGCACCGCAGATCGATACCGAATGTAGACCCAACCCATCTTGTAGCAAAGTGAAGAACCAACGTTCTTGAATTATCATGTAGCAAAAGAGGCAACCCATCCTTCTATATTTACTTTATTATTTTATTTATTCAATTAGTCAACCGAAAGAAAAGACAATTTAGAAATGTATACCTGCAGGGGCGTATTTTCGAAAAGTGGGGACGAATCCCCGATTTGTATTATTTGATGGCCTCATTTGACGAAGGCACAAAAGAACTCGCTTTGGGTTTGATTCTTTTGAGAGAGCATAATAATAGAAGGGTTTGTAAAAGTGTATGGAAGCCCCCGCCGACGTAAAATTAGTGTTTAGCCTCTATTTTTCCTATAATGTAGAAAAAGAAGACTTGTCGAGACATCTCGAAAACATGTTTTATTCAAAATGATCACAAGATTGCTTAAAACCCTTTATTAATGTTCGTTATTCAACCCCTAATCTCGATATGAACAAACATTTTGATTAATCATGAGGAGAAAGTCAACCGACACCAAGAGTCGAAGTTGGCGAATGGTGAAGAGGGATCGTGTATAGGGAGAGGCTATTGGTGAGGCCGGATTTTCTCGGGATTTGAATGTGTTTATGACCTGACCATTTCGGTTGCCTACGTTCCCCTCATCATGAGGAGCTCAGTCGCCGTAGTTCGGGCCTCGAACCGTGTTTGGCTTTAGAAAAGGGGTATGAACATTTGTGGTACTTTTGGTGAAAAGGCTCGGATAGGAAGTTTGGATGATAAGGTGCGGGCCTTGAGGTGATTCCTTGACAAGTCATTTTGAGCGATTCCGTTGCTTCGATCGTCGTCCTTCATCTGGGAGAGAGATTTTGGATGCAAACTTAAGGGCTTATGATATGTTTTTGTCGTTGCTTTAACCGCTCCCTTGTTGTCGATAACTTCCGTTCTTCGGGCTTTAATTTTGCCCATATGTCAAACCTTCCGATCGGCGGTGCTAGGTCCTTGGCCTCACTTTTTTTTGAAGCTTTTGTTTTTTTTTTTTTGAAGCTTTTTTTTTTTTTGAAGCTTTTTTTTTTTTGAAGCTTTTGTTTTTTTTTTGAAGCTTTTTTTTTCGAAGCTGTTGTTTTTTTTTTTTTTGGAGCTTTTGTTTTTTTTTTGAGCACTCCGAGGACGAAGGCAAGCTTCTACTTGAACTTTCTTGATGCATGGGGGCGGAGGCAAGCCCCTGTTTTTTTTGATATGGGGTCGATCTCCCGATGCTGAGTGTCCTTTTGTTGTCCCTTGATGTTGCCGCCTTCGTTGACTTGATCAAGGTGATGATGGGGATATGTTTTGGAAAGTGTATGGCTTGATGGAGGCCTTTGTGAGGTGAGGAAAGTGTATAGGGAGGGCATTAGTTGACTTTCTCGCACCAATTAATTAAAATCTTAATCATTTCCAGAGATTATTTGTTGAAGCGATGCGAGTGATCATTTAAAATAAAACCGTTTCATTAAATGTAATGTAGGTGTGCAAATAATGTCTCAAGTCTAGCGAGAAAAGAAAAAGATTCTTTTATAGAAAACTTAAGATTAACTACAATGTCCAAGGAGGACTTGATTGAACGAAGAATGTACTAGAACCTACGAAGGTTGACTAAAAGACTGCTTTTAATTTTAAAGGATGGGTAGCCCCTAGTCTAGCTACTCTTTGTTGTTGGACCGCCAAGACGCTTGAGCTTTCCATCTTTCTCGTTAACTTCGATTCCATTACCGCACCGAGGCAAAATCGGATTACGTGCCCATGATACGGTGGGAGCGGAGGAGTTTGAGGCCATGGAGCAGCTGGGCGAGCACAAGTTGTCCAAAGAAACGGGTCGGAAAAGTCACGGGGACGAACTTTGTCGACCGAGCATATTGATGGAAGGAAGTGAACCCGAGAGGACCTTGAGGGGTATTGGGCTCTGTTTGGGAGGATTCAAATGCGCTCGGTTGTTTTGAGTGAAAGGGGTGATACTAGCCGATTGTGTCTTCGGGCCTTTCTCAAGCTTGAACCGGCATTAGACAAGTGTGCTCTGGGGCAAGTTGTCCTATCGGATTCTCTCACTTCGGGCACTTGAATTTTGCACGACGTAATCATTTCTTTGCCCGGTTCGACATCTTGGGTCAAAGGAGTGCTAGTACTTATCATAAGATCAAGCTTCTCCCGCATTTGTTTCACTTGCTCTATCAATATTGCCACATGGGGATCAACGGGAACATTCGAGTTATCGGAACTCGCAACAAGACTCTTATCAAGAGGGAAACACAAATACAGACCTTGGTGAAACCGACGGGTGAATTCACTAAGTCCGGTAGATGACAACGGAAAACTTGTGGCATCCGGATTTTCTTTTAGCAACTCATGATCGCATTCAAAGTGGGTGTAGAGGCTTCGGAACATAGCCACATAGCTCAAACCGATTATGTGAAGCTGGAGCATAAACCGGCAGGTGTATTGGCCGAAATTGAGGAACAGTGTGATGGAGCCCAACTCGTTCTGAGGAGCCGAGGGCGATGGAGCCCTAATGGCCTCGAGGTGGCCGGAAAGGGTGAAGAGGAATTGTCCTCGGCAAGGGATCATATGTGGATGGAGGGAGGTATTGGCCGTGGGATGGAGAGTATTGGTTATAGGATGAAGGGACGAAATCACTGCTTCGAAGTCTCATCTTCGACCATGACCAGGGAACCATTCGCTTCAACTGTTACCCGAACTCCATGGCGGCGGAGAGCATTGATGAGCAGTGGTTACTGTTCTTCATGAATCTTATGGGCGCTTTCCAAAGCCAGACTAACTCTTCCTTCCTAATCATCGGATTTCTTGTACCCTTACTGCTCGCCAAATCTGCCATCGAGATCATTATCATCCCATTTAACCTTGGCGTCGGTCGTGAACTTATCGGAGGGCGAGAGTTCAAAGCATTTTACCAAATCCGGCTTTGCCATGGCCACATGCTTGTTGCGGTCAAACCATCCATTCTCAACATTTGTTGCTACTAAATCATCCGGCTTGTCGTAGTCTGTTGAATTCACGAGTTTGAATCATAAAACTCAATCATGTTTACATTCGCGTTGTTTGGGAGATGATCATTGGCGGGGTTGAGATCACTGAGGCGATCGAGTTTGCCCTTCTTAATCCATCCCTGCATCGCCTTTCTCAAAGCTATATGCTTGTCGGTCATATGACCGTGATGCTAATGGAAAGCACAATGCTTAGTGGTGTCAAAAGGGATTTTGGGATCCTTGGGCCGATAGTTTCTCATGGGTTCGAGGAGACCTGCTCTAGCAAGCTATTTAAAACTTTGCTTAAGGGAACACCCAAATCCTCGGGATTCGAGATTTGGTCATTGACTTGGTCACCATTCTGAACAGGGTTTGCCGGTTTTGGTCCATTGGGGCGCTCAAGCTTGCCCGTTTCGATTAACCTTTGAACCGCTCTCTTCAAGACTATGCAGTTGTCGGTCGTGTGGCCATAATGATCATGGAAGGCGCAATGCTTACTCATGTCGAGAGGTGCATTTGAGCTCCTTGGATGGTAGTCCTTGAGAGGCTCCAAAAGGCCTACCCTTACTAAGCCCTTGAAAATTAAGCCCATGGGCATCCCAAGATCATCAAAATGTTCTCGTTGCCTTAAAGGACCACCATTTCTTGGTTGCTTTTGGGGGCCGTCAATTGTACACAATGCCTTCTTTCCTTTACCGGATGTCGGAGCCGTGTTGGAAGGGTAAGGTTTATAGCGGCGAGACATGTTCAGACTCGTAGTCTTTTCCCGTGCACGAACCCTTTTGATGTAATCATCAATGTAATCGTCGAGATTCGACCTTTTGTAAACTTCATTCGTGTCAGATACACAAGATTGATATGGTGAGATGGCCCGAGTCGAGCGATCGTCGATACTCTCGTTGCTAGGCTTTTCTTGTACCTTCTTAATTGGTTCTACCAATAATCCCTTGGACGAGTCAATAGGAACATTAGGATTGCATGACCCCGCCACAAGATTGGCATTAGCAAACGAAACCACAGTAGGAAGTACTCTGGTGGGAGGAATGACAGTCTGAGCATTAAAAGCGTGGACCGTAATCTTCCTCATAAGGCCTGGCAATGGTTGCCGAAGATGAAGATATATGGCTCGTAATGGGTGGATACCAGGAGCAGTGAGTGCGGATCCGTAAGGCCGCTGAAAACATGAGGTTTGAGGCATCGTAACAGTAGGATTGAATGTGTCTTGACCGCACCGAGGAACATGACTGCAAGGGAAATGTGTATACTGTACTTGATGAGCGGAGCGGCTTGCGTAACGGCCGGGTGGAGGAATTTGATGAGGAGCATTTGACCTTGTCGGACTTCCCAACCGGAGGGCGGGGTAGAGCCCGATGAAGTGGTGATAAAGCCCGTGGCCCACGTGATCTTGCGATATCATGGGGCCGGTGTGCTTTGAGAATTGGAGGAAGCAAGCCGGCCCCCTCGAACCATGGAGCTCGAGAAACGAACTGTCCCATTCCGAGATGGTGACCCGAGCGACTGATGCGGTGAAGTAGTAAACCGGCCCCTTCCAAGTCTGCGGGCGAAAGATTGAGAATGACCCATTCCAAGCCGATTGAAACCCAAAGGTGAAAGCGGGAGGTGCGGGGGAAGTTGACCAAGATCGATACGATGAGGCCGAGAGGCGTGTGAGTGATAGGCTTGGAGATGCTTGGCCCATTAGTAGTTCCACACGAAAGGGGACAGGGGCATTTGATGGTAGTTGGCATGCCAGGAGGGTAATTAGCTCCAATCTTCGCATCAACCGTAAAGGTTCCATTAGGGTGGTGAACAATTGCTAGCCCACGGGTTACGATACTTTCCAATAACCGACGATCCTGAGCCTCTTGATTTTGTCTTATCTGTTCCAACATCTCGATTCCACTGTTCGGCATTTTGCAGATTTTCGGGTGTGGAGTTGTACGTCCCCCACCGTTCTCCTCGAGTTGGTCATTCTGAAACTTTGAGCTGAAGCGAAGGAGGAAACCGATGAAGTATCGACTTCGGAATAGTAGAAATTTGAACAAACGATGACCAGGGTCTCGATCCAAACTTTGCTTGCTATGGAAGGCACAAAAGGGTGTGGTTCGGACTCGGAAAGCGAAACAGGTTGGTGTTTGGGCTTAGGGCTCATGCAACATGCGATTATTTGTTCATGTTTACTTAAAACACGTTTTATTAACCTAATCGGTTGGAAAAGATTTCTCTTTTTTTTTCAAACTACTCGATTCTGGATCGGTGGGCCCCGTCACTACGTCTATAAGCCCCTCGTATTCCACCGTATTTCGACCTCCTGTGGTGGACGGCCCAAGCGAGGGTCCTATAGGGCAAGCGGGTCCCACCGACCGAAAAGAAAACGATCCTAGAAGTCGGCGGGTAATCGAGTCTTGACGAGTATTCGATGTAAATTACGGACAAAGGCGACGTCAAAGTCAAGATCGTGTCCGAGGGCTCGACAAAAAGTCGGCATGATTTGACCGATAAATGTCCACAGTTGATCTTGACTTGTCGTCGCTTAAGCCGTAATCAGGCATGGAATAACCGTTAATCCTTGATGACTCGCTGTCATGCTTTGGGAGTCGCTGTATAATTTGTGCCGGGTGAGCCGGTCAAGGCGCCGGTCAATATCTTGGTCAAAGTCTGCGGCGGGAAACCGGCATGACTTCGACTGATTAGGGACCCGAAAGATATTGAGTCGGTATGCCGACAAAGGCTTGAAAGGAAAGGTCTATACACGAGACGGGGCATGACACGGACCCGGACTAAAAACCAACCGGGTCTCGGACAAAGTGTGTCACGGACAAGTGCATGGTCGACACGAGGCTCCATGGGATGTTTGGGTAGTCCTGTGCTCATCCGAGAGGCGTAATAAGACCAAACGGACCGCGACAAGGATTTCCCCGGGTTAGGGACGTAGTGTGCAGTGTAAGGTCACGTGCGCGTAGTGTGCAAGCAGTCTATCTTCTTTTTCTGAGAAAAATAGAATTTTTTTTTTATGTGTCTTAAAAAGGCATGATGCATGATTTTTTTTTTTGAATTTTTTTTGAAAATTTTTTTTTTTGAAAATTTTATGAACACATAAGCACATAAGCACAAAAATTCCGACAGTTAGGGACATTATTCCGACAGTCAAAATTTTGACTTTTCCGAGGCGGCCAAAAACAAACACGAAAACTGTGCAAAAATCAACACACACAAAGCAAAGGATTTTTCAAATGTTGAGACGGAAGCTTGACCCTCAAACGCTTTTCGTTTTTTTTTTGAAAATAATGATACCGGTACGTGGGATTGTTAGACCACAATTTATCCCCGACTCGTGTTAGGAGGCGATAACGGGAAGTTTAATGGTTTCCACCAATATACCAAATATCATTTTTTTTTAGGAAAAGCTTATGTCCCCAGCGGAGTCGCCACTGTGATGATGTGCATCCGAAAATTTTCCCATTTTTATTTGAAAAAATCAACGAAACGGAGTCGCCACGCCATTTTTATTTTGAGGGACAAAACTTTGAAAAAAGCCCGAGATCAGAGATTTGGGTTCGGAGGTCACGTTACGCGCCGGGAAGGACGTTAGTGTGCACCCGGAACGCCTCGTAAAAACGAGTCTTCCAAACATTCAAAATCCTTTGTTGTGTGTGTGTGTGTGTGTGTGTGTGTGTTTTGGCCAAAATAAGTTGAAACTGAGGTAAGTAAAAATTGGGAACTCTTTTTAAGGCTTTAAACTGATCCCATGATTTTTTGGGTGATTTTTGGGTTGAGATTTGTAACTCAAAAGATTTTTGGAAGTTGTAAACCATTTCTGCCAAAATGAAAAAAGCAGTTGACCCTTGACTTTGAAATGGACTTTAGGGCTTGAAAACTCCAGAATCTGGGAAAAGTCCGGGAATGAAAAATGTTCAAAACACCTTAAAAAAGGTTTTTTTAAAAGAACTTTTCATTTTGGAGATGATTTGAGGGGTCAAAACCTCCTGGAAATCTCAGATCTGAAATATGGATTTCCAGAGACTGATGAACTGACCTTTAAAAGAAAATTTGAAAAAAGGAGTTTTACTCACACAAAAAATAAAGTAAAAATATGTATGGAAAGATCTGGATGTTGGCTACAAAAAGTATTTTGTAGTAAACACCAAATTCCAAGTTTATCTATGTCCAAAAAATTAGACCATGGACTGAGGTCTGAGAAAATTGCTACTGGACAGCAACTTCCCATGAAAGAAAATATGATTTTAAAGGGGGGTTTTGCATCCATGCTTGTCCCCATTTCCCTAGGTTTTGGTTAGTGATCACTTGACATTTTAGTGGTGAATCAACTATACCAAACCATCCTTGGGGTACATTAGGACTAAGCACTTCATTTGCTTGGGAAGGGGATTTTTATCCTTTGAAAATGGGATTTGGTGCTTGAAAATGGTATTTAGGGTTTTGAAAATGCATCTTGCAAGTAAATAAGAACACATTGAAGAAAATGTTGATCCTTGTAGAAGATCATCCATGGAGATGAACTTCCATGGTGATCTTCTTGGATCTAAGACAAGAAGATAAAATAACTACATTTTGTAGTTTAAAGATGCATGCATGAATGAGAGACTTAGTGTAGGGAGAGGGAGGTTATACCTATCTTCCTTGTGTCTTGTGTTTGAATGGATTCAAAGGCTTGAATGTGTTTAGGATTTGAAAGTGTTTAGGGTTGATGATTTGAGTTGGTTAAAGAGAAAACAAGTAGATAACAATGAAGTCCTCTATGTTTTCTCTCTATTCCTCCTCCTAAAGGGTGATTTGAGCTTGAGTTAGTGTATGTATAAGAGTATGTATGAGAGTGATTTGAAGTGTTTGTGAGTGAGTGAGATTTGGGAAAGATTGAAGAGAAAATGGTGGCAATTCAAGTGAATTCCCACTGTTTTCTCGCTATATTTCGCCAGAGTTTCGTTGCTGTGATCAAATTGTGTTGTGTAAACTGAGAGAGGAGAGTTCAATTTATAGCCCTCTGAAATTGACAAACATGTCCGCGCGGATATGATTGACAGCGTGCCTTTGTTCATTAATTACGGCTTCGGGCTTTGGACAGAAAAATAAAATTCAAAAATCCAAATAGCTTTTATGTTTTTCAACTTGCCCAATTCGGATTTTTCTTATTTCTTTTGCTTTTTGAGATTCTTTTCTTGGTTTAACTTTAAATGGCAATGCCCATTTTACCCTTACTTTGTTAGAAAAGTTAGGAATGTTAGAAATGTTAGTAATGTTATAACTTTCGTTAATTTTCTAACGAAAATGCTAACAAGCTCAAATTGGAGCACTTACACCATGTTATATATATGTTGTTGTTGTTATTCCACATTGTGGATTTTAATTCAAGTAGCTTATATGTGCTTGAATGGTGGTAATCAGCTGATGTAGGGGGTATAATGGAGTACGATCACTTATGAGAAATCGTTCCATAAGATGCTCGGACTACATTATATCTTTGGCCTTTCCCCTTCTGTGGCCACAGATTGGGGTTTCAACTTCTATGAATATGTGCAGTCAGTTCATATGAATGTTGAAGTCTTATATCTTCCCTGGAAAATGGGTCTTATAAGACGTGAATATGCAATCAGCAGTTCACAAGAGATGAGTTATATTTATAGCTATCTCAGTTATATGATTTGATTCTGGTGGACATGTGTTCACGGAATCCTTGGAGTTTTATCTTCCAATTTGATACGACTTATTGGTCAGACGGGGAAAGGTAAACAGAGGTAATGGAAAATGTTTACGGCTTTTCCAACGTGATTATATGCACCTTATATGTGTTGCATTTACTTGGCATATTGATGCATGCATAATAACTTATTGAGATTTATTCTCACCCTTCTCCCTTTAATGTTTTAGATCGGGCTGAGACAGGAGGACCAGGACAGTAAGGGCGATATGGAGTTTGTGCTAGTATTTTGGGTTGTCAGGTATGTATGTGGTTAGATGGGTTGTCTTTTGGTTAATACTCCTATGTTGGAGTTTGTTCATAAAACATGTTATGTAAAGTTGTAATTATAACTTAAGCTTTTGTAAATATGGTAACTAAGTTTGTAGTTGTTTAAAGTAGAGATAGATGGAACTTTGGTGAAAGTTTGTAAATAAGTTTTGAAGTTTGTTAAGTGGTTATTTCCCTTTTCCTCCAAGTGGAGATGCCCCAAGTTAACTTTTGGGATTGTTAAGTTGAAGTTAGTTTATTTTCAAGTCAAGAGCAATTATTTTCAAAAATTTACAGGTGGTTTTTATTTGTTTTGGACTCTCCGGGTTGGGGAGCCCACAGAATGTGCCAGGCCTGGTTGTGTACACTGGTTTTGTAGTTTAATATTAACAGTTCCAGCTTCAGTATATAAAAATACCAGCATCAATGTAACAAAATGCCAGTATCATTGTTTAAATGTGCCAGTGTTTATTATTTGATGAACCAGTGAAGGCCTAGTTCTGTGTATTCTTGTGAAGGCCTGGTTCTGTTTATTAAATATATTGTCAGTACACAGGTTTTGAAGTGCCAGTGTTTGTTATTGAATGTGCCAGGCCTGATTGTGTACACTGGTTTTGTAATACAATATTTTAAAGTGCCAGTATCAGTGTATAGAAATACCAGTATCAATGTAACAAAGTGCCAGCATCATTGTTTAAATGTGCCATCATCAGTTTATAAAAGTGGCATCATCATGTTTCAAAAGTGCCAGTGTTGTTTTTCAATAGTACCAACATTGCATCAATAAAAATGTTAAAAATAACACTAATTCATTTATAAAAAAACACTAATTCAAATACAAACAATTCTAATTGAAGAAGTATTGAAACTAATTCATTATTTTGTTGCTTTTCTAGTTCCATGCTTATTCTCTGCCCTCTTATCATCATCTAATTTTTTCTTCTTTTTTACCTCTTTCCTTTTTTTCTTCTTCTTCTTTCCTTTTCTTTTCTTCTTCTTTCTTTTCTTTTTTTCTTCTTCTTCTTTCCTTTTCTTTTCTTCTTCTTCTTCTTCATTCTTCTTCAAGGCTTCTCTTTTATCGCTTGAAAACAATCCTAACTGAAGCCGTAAATGATGCCTTTCAGTATTAATATCACAGAGAAGTAAGCTTGCTAGAATCTCGTCCCTCATTCGCACTCTTGATGAATTATCACACAACTCAGGGCATGAGTAAATTGCGCCATTAAATTGTCTCATTTCAGCCATTATGTATACTCCACAGTCATTATTACCACAATTTTCTTTCAAAATCCATTCAACTTGCATATGCTCAAACTGAAACTTCGATATATTTGCAGCACTTGGATGATTTATGTGATTTAAGAAGTGTTTGAAGGGTGATTGCTGCAAAAAAAAAATTTAATATGGAAGTTTTGGAAAAAAAAAACAATTCAGTAAATAATATTACCATGCTATGAGCAAGTTTTGGCACGTTCTGTCTCTTCCAATCATTCATTGGCAAGTTGTCAAGATACTGAATTAATTGACTCTCAGTATTGACAACAAAAAGTGTGTAATGGCCACTATTGTTGTCACCTCTATGGCAGGGCAAGAAGAATTGCGAGAAAATAAGTGTCAACATCAGAGTTTGAAAGTACCAGCATCAATTGTTTGAAAGTGCCAGTATTATATTTTCACAGTGTCAGCATCAATTGTTTCATACTGCCGGTGCAAGTGATCTTTTATACCAGTGTATTGATTAATAAGTGCCAGTACATGTATGTATAAAATGACAATGCATACCAATTTAACTTCACTCAAATCAGTTCTTCCCTCAGCATCATTAAAATTAAGATCAATCCAATGTTATAAACAATCAGTGATTTCTTGCCCAGCTTTTGATATGACATCGTCAGAACTCTTCGTTGTACGTTGAATCCAAGCAGCCTGTATAACACATTAATAACATCAATTTAAAAATGCACACAAATATAATTTAATTAACAAACAATCATAGATAATATAATTTTTTAATGTACTAGCTTCATAGATAAAGAACTTACACAATGACTAAGCCCAAACATAAACTTCTTCATTCTACCAGACTTTCGCTCCATATTATTAAGAAGTATAGCCCAACAATCGATAGTATTTGAAGTTATTTCCGTGTCTTCATCCAAGCTCAAAATATCTTCAAGCGTTAAGCTATGGAACATTGTGTAAATAGGATGGCAATTGCTATAAAAGAAAACTAAATTAGTAAATGCTTTTACGTACAAGTGTATACATTCAGAAAAGGTGCCAGTGTTTGGGTATTGATAAATTTATAGCTTACTCCTTAAGATTTTCTGAAAAGTGTGTAGACATGCACATGTCAACAGCCTCCTTTCTCAGCTTCAACATCTGTCGCAAAACATCAGTGTTGGTAATCATAAATCGAGAACAGTATACAACTTCCTCGTTAGTTTCTCCACAATCCAGTGTGCACCCTACATTCAACATCTCATAACAACTCCTAAAGCTGCTCTCATTTATATTTGCAATAATATTTTCAACATCTCTATCAATCTGTTCATCATCATCATCTATCTCCCGCAAAATCTCATTTAATTGCTGTTATTTCTGCTCTGTATGTTCTCTTATTTCCTCACTAGATACCTGAGATAAAAGGTCAAATGATGGAATTGAACCTTTTCTTTTCTTTTTTTACCATATCAGCTTTTGTTATCTTCAAAATGTCTGAAACAATATTATCAATATCAGAAAAATATTCATCGTTAAAAATATCATCTTCTACTTCCTCCCCCTTCCCCTTCCCCTCATTCTCTTTCTCTTTTCCCGTCTCATCTGCTGCATTGTTTCCCTTATCCTTCTTGATACATTTAAGTCTTTCAATGTGTGCATGGACAGCATTATCAAGATCCTTCCTCAATATATCCCATAACTTCTTAGCAGCCTACATCAATGAAAAATAGTAAGAATGAGTTCAATTGTGCCAGTTTCAGATTGCAATTGTGCCAGTCCAAGTAATCAATAGTGCCAGTGCATCCAAATGATTGTGCCAGTGTGTGTATTTTAAATGCCAGTACATAATATTAATTGTCCAAGTGTAAGTAATGAATAGTGCTAGTGCAGCCAAATGATTGAACCAGTGTGGGTATTTTAAGTGCCACTGCAAGTAATCAATAGTGCCAGAGCAGCAAAAAATTTGTGCCAATGTGTGTATTTTAAGTGCCAGTACATGTTATTCATTGTACCAGTTTCAGATTGCAATTGTACCAGTCCAAGTAATCAATAGTGCCAGTGCAGCCAAATGATTGAGCCAGTGTGTGTATTTTAAGTGCCAATACATGTTATTCATTATGCCAGTGTAAGTAATCAATAGTGCCAGTATAAGAAATTCAAATTGACAGTACTTACATTGCTTGATTCTGCATTTCTTTCCTTTACAGCACTTTCAATCCTTAACGGAATAGATTCTTCCTGAAAATTACAGGGTACTTCATCCACAAAATCGTCTTCAACGCTGCTTATAGGATAAACATGCTTTTCATAAAAAAATTAATTTTCCCCAACCAACTTTCATTTCAGAATCTATCCTCACTTTGAATTTTTGAGCATTCCAATGACTAATCAAAGGGAGAACAGTTGATTCTTTCAACCCTTGAAATGGAAATCTGTGAAGGTAAGCAATCACCAATACTATCACACATCCACTACAATTTTTTGAATTCTTGTGATTCTTAAACCTCGATACACCCTCACATAATTTGTCCAAAACATATTGACACCAATCAAACTTGCTAATCTGTGAAACGTCTTTCACAAGGCTTAACAGTGACACGTCAATTATTTTCGTAACTACTGTGGCAAGAAAAATTCCAACAACAAATAGCACAAACAAGCGTTTAAATTCATCCCCACCTTGATGTAACTCAGAAATGCGTTCCAAAAGTTTATAGGCAGGAAGACCATCTTGTGTACGGTCAAATTCTTCAAAATATCAATTTCTCAATTCCATATTTACGCTTGATGATCGATTTACCTTAGCCTTTGTGTTGGGTATGCATATTTTAACCCTCCTATTTTGTATTAGATTTGATTGATACCATGACCTCCTATTTATTTTAAGGACTTTAGGACCCTATGTAATGAAGCTTAGACTTCAATTTTTTAGCTAAGTCCATTTTATAGAATAGGTTAAAATTTAGGCTTGAAGACTAGCTCAAGAATCATTGGATTTTAGGATTGCAGTTTCAAGGGTTCCTGAACCGCCTTTTCAGAACCGCTTGGCAGAACCGCCTTTTGCCTTGAGATTCCTCTCATCTGAAACCGCCTGATCAATCAAGTGCAAACCGCACTTTTGGAAATCCTCTTCTGGTGGAACCGCCTTTTGTCAAACCGCTTGCCCCAGAACCGCCCCAATGATTGACTTCTTGAAGAAATCCTTTTATCCCTTGGAATCCACGTCGCCAATATTAAATGTCAACCACCATATCTTGTCACGTGACCCAATGTCGAGCAGATCTGCAAAGATCTCATAAAGGTGACAGATGTCCTAACCACCTTGATTGCGGTAGGTCTGATCAGCTTTACTGCACCAACAGCTCTAAAGGACAAAAGTGGATATCAGTGGACCAATGGGAAAGCATCAAGTACTGTCCTTGAACAGCTGTGTCCAACGGCTATATTTGAGATGCTTGGGTATAAATATCCCCAATCTTCACCATTTGAAGATTGCTTGAAAACATTGAGAAATTGCTGTGATCATCAGAAGTTGAAGCTACGCCGTAAATTCTTAGTCCTTTGAATCTTCATCTTCATACTTCAAGAAATATTCCCGGCCAAATCAAGCCTTAACACATTTAAGAATCATTGTGCTCTACATCTCACAGATTTAAAGAGCCTTGATCTTGTTCTCACACACTCACCTCACTTGTTCTAATCACATAGATTAAACACTTGAGATACACTGGTTATAGTTTTGGATTTGTTCTTCATAGAAAAGATTTTATTGTACTTTGTAATCTCACAATACTTAATATAAAATCTCTCTTAGAAATCCAAGACTAACCATCTTGGTAGTGGACGTAGATCGTTTATCGATTGAACCACTCCAAATAAATAAGTGTTCTTACTTTCGCATTTTCATTTCTTGTGCTTACTAATTATCTACCTTTCTCTCGTGTTTGATCTTATATAGTTATCCTTTATTGTGAAATTGTGTTTGGAGTTAACATAGTCAAACCGCACTTTCGCTTTACAACCGCTCGTAAAATTGCACTAAAACCGCCTTGCAAAACCGCCTTCTCAAAACCGCATTTTATCAAGTATTCCAGTGCATTTTACAACTCTACTTGCAGCTTCTAATACACTGCAAGAGGTTTTGTAAGCGTAGAGGTTTAGTTTCAAATTGAGGGCGAAAAATTTTATACGCCTATTCACCCCCTCTAGTCAGTATTTTCACCCTTGTTGCCACCTTTGGGACCAACAAGTGGTATCGTAGCTAACACATTTTAAAACCACTGTTTTCAAGCTTAACGGCTTGTGTGCCGATTCGATATGGCAACCTCAAAGACAATGACTAACCGTTAACTATTCACACATTCCAATGTTGGATCGAAGATCACTTTGACATCCTGGAAGTGCCGAATGCTTATTCATTTGGAAACCATAGATGAAATGCTTTGGTGGAGTGCGTGATCAATGGCCCTCTAATTCCAATGAAGGCTAATACCGATGCAACCACCAATGCCGAAACTCCGTGAGGTCAAAAAGCCAAAAGATGAGTGGTCGGATGAAGAGAAAAGATTAGTTGCCTTGGACAGCAAGGCGAGGTTCATCATTTACGGAACCCTCCCCGTATCAACTCTTCGTAAAGTGATGTACCTCAAAATCGCAGCGGATGTGGGATGCCATAGAGAGCTACCTCGAAGGTGACGAAGAGTGCAAGGAAAACAAATTATACACTTTGTTGAAAGATCCTACAACAACTTCAACAGAAAATCCAACGAAACCTTGCGTCAAACCTACGATCGATATGTTGAGGTAGTTAATGCTTGTAGATCTCTTGGTAAAACTTTAACCGATAAGGAAATCAATATGACTTTCCTATACGCTTTAGGTTCTAGATGGGTAAATAAGGCTACCTCTCTAGAAGACTCCAAAGTATTGGGTACTTGGTCGTTAAGTAACTTGTATGCCAATCTTAGAGTCTATGAACTTAAATTAAATCATATTGAAGAGATAGAAGGGAAAACCAAATCGCTTTCTATGTCGTAGTGGAACATGAAGAGAAACCATCCACATCCAATCAAACCACCGATCCTTCCATATCAACCTCATCACTCATCGAGATGGATGATGATGATTTTGCCATGTTTGTGAAAAGATTCCAAAAATTTAGAAAATCCTCAAAACCTTTCACAAAATCATTTTCAAAAGGCAAACCTCCCGCAACATTTTCTAGTGGTTTGCAGATACAAAGAAGAAGAGTGACTTGGTATGCTACAAGCTGTAGGAAACCCCGGCCACTTTGCATCCGAGTGTCCACAACCTAAATATGAATATATGAAAAGAAAACTTTTCCTTCGAAATTTTCTCATCGTAAGGGAATGGTTCTTTGAGGAGGAAGAGAATTCCAAGGAGTTAGCAACTTGGATTGAAAGCAGATTACGAGGATGGAAGTGATGATGAAACCGAAGAGGTTAATCTGCGCTTAGTTGCGGACACTTCGATGACTCGGATTACGAATCACTGAGTTGCATGATATGGAGGAAAAGGAGGTTTTTGCAAAACTTCCAAATTATAAATTGGATGATGACATTAAACTTACTCCTAGTATTAAGATAGGAAATTGTTCGTATTCACGTCCCATTTTCTCATCTAAAGCTGCTCCACCTTCAAAAGCTATTCCAAAGAAAATTTTGAAAAGGTGGTGGAAGAGGTTTCTCCCATGGAACATGAAAAGATGTTCAAGGAAGCTGAAATGGTGATCCATCAATTCTCAAATCTTAAGAAAGCCTTAAGCTTAGCTCATGATGAACTTAATCAGACAAGACGGAGAAAAGCGTGATGAGGTCCGAAATTTCTAATCTTAAGGACCAAATCAAACAGATGACTCCTCTTGGCGATCAAAACCGCATCCTTGAAACTAAGGTTGCCGCACTTCAACTCGGGAATGATGACTTGGTAACCCAAATCGACGATCGTCAAAAGATTATTGATTCGTGGCTCAAGTCTCAATCCACCAAGGATAAAATCTTGGACTTCCAAGTTCCTCCAGAACTAAGGATGGTCTAGGGTTTGGATCTCGAGGAAGAGGAGAAGTGTGCATCCTCGAGTGAAAAGGATGAGGAAATTTTGGAACTAACTAAAGAAATTCCCAAGGAAGCATGCTAAAGGAAAGGGTAAAGGAAGACAAGTAAATTATGTCTACCCTAAAGGAAAGCAATATGGGAAGAATTACGTGTTAAAACCTAAGAATTCCGAGGAAGCATCCTGAAGAGGAAATGGCTTATGGAATTGGTAGAATTCCCGCTCCAACCGCTTCGGTGGAAAAGGCGGTTCGCTAACTCCGTGTCGACCGCGCTTCTTCTTCGACCGCTCCTCCTGCCTTCAAAAGCAGGAATAGCGGCCCCGAATACGTGGTCAAACCAAAGCCTGTTCCCTTTGACACTGAATGTTAGCCGGAACCGCACCTCCCAAACCGCTTCCTTGTCCAAAACCGCATGCAACTCCTAAGAAGAGTAAGGAGTTAGTAAAACCTCATGAAGCTTGTAGCTATTACAAATGTTCGTGTGTGATGGTTTAGGTCACAAGGTCTGCAGAATGCCTTTTGCGATTCACATCCAATGCCGGGAAGAGCAAACCTCCTTCGTCAAACAGTGTGGGTCGTAAGGGTTGCTAACTTCAGACCCAAGGTATAAAGGGGGACCTCGTTCTTAATGTTTACATTTCGGGTCCTCTGCTTCATGGTGGTCACTCCAAGGATAATGAATGGTATCTTGACGAGTGGTGCTCAAGACATATATTTGGAGATAGATCATTACTTGAAGATGTCGTTGAAGCAAGTGGTCCATCCGTAACCTTTGGTGACAACAACAAAGGCAAAACCATTGGATATGGTGTTATAAGGAGAGGAAACCTAACTATTGAGAAGGTTTCTCTTGTCGATGGACTCAAGCACAACCTCCTTTCAATTTCTCAATTTTGCGACAAAGGAATGCTTTGCAACTTCACGTCATCAAATTGCTTTATCAAAGATAGCATTTCCTGGCCACCCTACTCAAGTAGGATTCGTAAGAGTAATATTTACATTATTGATCTAAATTCGCATGTAGTATTACTAATCTACGTTTTGTAGCTAAGAATGTGAGCGAAAATAGTTGGCTATGGCACAAGAGGTTGAGCCACTTGAACTTCAAGTATCTTGCAAAGATTGGTAGGGAAAACCTCGTTCGTGGTTTACCCAAAGTGGTGACCACCATCCGGAGAAATGCGTGCATGTCAACTTGGTAAGCGATCCGCGTCGTCTTTCACCAAAGCAAGACCGCTCCTTCAACTTCAAGATGCTTACAACTCCGCTTCACATAGATTTGTTTGGACCCGTGACCACCGCCGGCATTGGAGGAAATAGATATACCTTAGTGGTGGTGGATGATTATTCAAGATATACGTGGGTTGAGATGATGATTTCCAAAGATGATTGTTATGAGATTCTCACCGCACTCTTTAGACGGCTCCAAACTCAAAAAGAAGACGACATCGTTAGTGTTCGATCGAGATAATGGAATGTAATTCAAGAACAACGGTGTTGCTCGGTATTGTGATGACCATGGGATTGATCACAATTTTTCCGCACTGGTGTTCCACAACAAAATGGGGTTGTGGAAAGGAAGAATAGGACGTTGATTGAAATTTGGAAAGACTATGATATCCGAAGCGAAGCTACCTCGGTATTTTTGGGTGAAGCAATCAATACCGCATGCTTCACTCGGAATCGCTCCCTCATCAACAAAACCTATAATAAGACTCCCTATGAGCTTTGGCGAGGAAGAACCCCCAACATTGCATTCTTCAAGATCTTTGAGCTGCAAATGCTTTGTCCTCTACAACGGAAGAGAAAATAGAGGTAAATTCGGAGCCAAGGCCGACGAAGGTATTTTTGTTGGGTATGCTAAACATTCTAAAGCTTTTCGTGTTTTCAATAAAACTAGTTTAAAAATAGTAGAGTCTCGTCCATGTTACTTTTGATGAGCATTCTCTCCTTGAGCCACATTTGGCTCCAAATGTTCTTGATGATTTTGTTGAGCATAATGAATCGTGAACCTCAAACCGCACCCGAACCTCAACCTCAAAATCCAGCACCTCAACCGAAATTCCCCAAACCGCAATTTTGAAACCGCACCGAAGATCCCTCTCCGCGATGCTACCCCGAGGAAGAAGAAGTTGAGAATTCCCTATCCGGCTTATTGAACCTCTTCGTCAACTAACCTTCCATGACTTATTTGAAGGATCTAACGATGTTCCAATTGAAGATCTTCAAGAAACCTCGCACAACCGGCACTTACCCCCTGAGGTTCGTGAAGTCGGCGGTCACCCCCTCACAAATGTGATTGGTGATCTGTTTCCGGTGTTCAAACAAGGAGATCAAATTATGATGAGCATACTTCACTTTTTGTCTCAAGTTGAACCCAAGAAGATTGATGAAGCACTCCAAGATTCCGGTTGGGTCATTGCTATGCAAGAAGAACTCAACCAGGTTTGAAAGATGCAAGGTCTCGGACTTTGGTGCCTAGACCTCAAGATCAAGGAGTGATAGGAACTAAGTGGGTATTTAGGAACAAGATGGATGAGAATGGAAGCATCACTAGGAATAAAGCAAGGTTGGTTGCACAAGGATATAGGCAAGAAGAAGGAATTGATTATGACGAAACCTTTGCTCCGGTTGCAAGATTGGAAGCTATCGAGAATCTTCTTAGCCTACGCCTCTTTCAAGCATTTCAAGCTATATCAAATGGATGTGAAGAGTGCTTTCCTCAACGGCGAACCGCAGAGACCGTGTATGTTGCCCAACCACTGGATTTGAAGACTCCAAATTTCCCAATCATGTCTACAAACCTCCAGAAAGCTTTGTATGGACTTAAGCAAGCTCCAAGGGCATGGTATGAGACTCTTTCTAAATTTTTACTAGAAAAAGGATTTAAACGAGGTAAAATTGATACAACTCTTTTTATTGCCAAATATAATGAGCATACTTTACTTGTTCAAATATATGTCGATGATATTATTTTTGGTTCTACTAATGAGTTGCTTTGTAAGCGTTTCGAAAAGCTAATGAAAAGCAAGTTTGAGATGAGCATGATGGGAGAATTAACATTCTTCCTCGGGCTACAAATCAAGCAATGCGAAGAAGGTATTTTCCTCAGCCCAAGCCAAATACACCAAGGAGTTGATAAAGAAGTTTGGATTAGAAAATGCTAAAGCATATGATACTCCTATGGCCACCGGCAATAAGCTAGATAAAGATCTCAAAGGTAAGAAAGTTGATCAGACTTTATATCGAGGTATGATCGGCTCATTACTTTACTTAAGCTGCTAGTAGGCCCGATATCATGTTTGAGTGTGTACTGTATGTGCACGCTATCAAGCTGAGATCCTGAGAAGCACATCTTATTGCGGAGTCAAGCGTATAGTCGCTATTTATCTCTGGGAACCACTAACCTTGGACTTTGGTATTCCAAAGATTCGAACTTCGATCTTGTAGGTTATTCGGATGCAGATTATGCGGCTTGTACTATTGACGAGAAAAAGCACTAGTGGTACTTGTCATTTCCTCGGGAATAGACTAGTTGCTTGGGCCGGCAAAAAGCAAGCTTCGCTTTCGGTGTCAACCACGCAGGCCGAGTATATTCTTCTTTGGAAGTTGTTCTTGTCAAATCCTTTGGATGAAGCGGCGGTTGGTGGACTATGGAATCCATGAAGGAACTGTCTATCATGTGTGACAACACTTCAACTATTTCGGTCTCCAACAACCCTGTCATGCATTCCAAGACCAAGCATATAGATATCAAGTATCATTTCCTCAAAGATCATGTGGAGAAAGAGGAATATCCATTTAGAGTACGTGGGGACGGACAACCCGAGATTGCGATATCCTCACAAAGGCTCTTGACTCCAAGAGATTTTCTTTCTCGGAGGAGAAATGGGTATGCTTGAACTTAAATAATATTCCATACTTTTTATTAACTAACCTGTTTGTTGAGTTTATGATGAAACTCCTAAGGATTGAGACCGCGTGTGTTGAAACCGCCGAAATCCAAAACCGCAAGCAGTTCAACCGCCTGCATCCAACCGCAAATCTCAAACCGCTGATGCAGTCTGACCGCTTGATCAAAACCGCGTTTCAACATGAAGTAATCTCTGTCTATCTTTTATTGCTTATCTTTATTTAAAAAAAAAAAAAAAAAAAAAAAAAAAAAAAAAAAAAAAAAAAAAAAAAGCTGTTCAAATTCTTTATTTATTTTTAATTTTTATTGTCATAAGGGTATTTTTGCAAATATTTTCCCTCAAAAATTTAAATTTTTAGAGCATTTAATGCTAAGGGGACATGAGCATTTAAAGCTCTCATGTCGGCCGGGCCATGCGAGAGATGTGCGGGGAGGTGAAAGGATGTAACTTGGTTGGTTTAATTCAATCATTCTTTCGAACAACCGCCTCCACCCCTTCACCCTATATATACCTGTTTGGTGAAACCTAAACCTTTTACGCAAACTCTCTCTCTGCTCACCGTACTTCTTCTACCAACTTTCTTTCTCTCTCTCTCTCTCTAAAACCCTCTACAAACTCCTACTTTCAAAATCTTAAACTGTTAATGGCTTCTTCATCAAAACCATCAACTTCAAAACGCCAAAGAGCTTCTCACATTCCTAAAGGTCCCAAGAAACCTATCTTGGAAATGGTAAACAATTTCTAACCCTAGCTCTTAATTTTCTTTTTGTCAAAGCTGCCATGGATGAACATAGTACATTCGTATTCTTCGATTCATGACTTCGTTGATTTTGGATCTTGTTTCTTGACCATTTTTGTTGATAATTGTTGGGTTTTGCTCGGTTTTGTACATGGATTAATTATATATAACTTATTTCATGATCCATCCATGCTATGAACACCTATTTTGTGATTTTCAGTTTTTATGGTTCGAAAACCCACTTTTGATTTTTGATGTTTATGACTGATTCTGGGTAAAGGTTGTAATTTTAATGATATATTGTTAATCTCCTTCCCAATGTGATCATTTTGATATGTTATTTGTTGATTTTGGTTAAGTTTTGAAAATCTCTGTTCTTGGTGTTCATGGATGTTCTTCGTGTTCTTCATGAAACCCATGAATTTTTCTTGAAAAATCACATGTTTTGGATGCCTAAAATCTGAATAGTGTTTTTCAAACACTTAGAAAATTTTCCAACTTTTTCAGATTTTTGGATTTCCTTTGGGTTTGAAACCGCTTGTATGCAACCGCCTAGGATTTTCTGTTTCAAACCGCTCCTCTCTTAAACCGCATGTTCTAAAACCGCATTTTCAAACTTTTAGAAACCGCATGCTTTGTTTATTCCCTTTCCTAATTTTGAGAATTTACTTAAGTATATAGGCTGGACACCATAAAATTCCTCTCTAAGCACCGCTTGCAGTGTGGGATAAAATTGGATTACAATGCCACGTACTTAAGTAATACTTGTTCTCAAAACTCCTCATTTTCTTTCGTATTCATAAATTACTTGTGGTTTGAAATCTTCATTTTCAAAACCGCACCTAAAGCCAAACCGCTTGGTGCTCAAACCGCTTGTAACTTATGAATACAAAAATGGATCTAACACTTACCATTATTCTTTGTAGGATCCTACTACTTTCCTTCCGAGGTTGGGAAGTAAATGAGGCGAGCTCGGATCGATGCTCTAGGAAGGGAGGCTGGCCGAGGAAGGCGGAGTATCGGGAATCTGCCTACATTTGTTCACAAAGAAGCGGGATTTCTTTGTTCCATCTATTGTGGACCAGTTCTACTCAACCGCGAAGAAGGATTCCAGAATTCGAATGAAGGCCAAAGAGTTTCTGCTCGACCATTTGTTATAGAAGGACGAAGCTCTCCATTGACTACATTGACATCGGAAGGCTTTTCGCATTCAATGTTGGTGGAGCCCCTATAGAGGTTGATCAAGTCATTCAGGACAATGCTGCTCTAGCAACCGCCAAAGTTGGTACCTTATCCAAGAAATACAAGAAGATTGCTAGGAAGGATTTTGGTGAACTAATGAGCCACATTGGTCATCTTGTTGGGAGGACAGTCTGTGGGAAGACTGGGAATCATAATAACTTCACTTCCCAACAATGGATATATTGTTACGCCATATTCATGGAGATCAAGTACTGTGGCCAAGGATCCTGTTCTTGGAAATTAAGAACAGTGTTGAGACCTACCAGGCCAAGGTCAAAGGTGAAGCTCAGAGATGGAGACCATTCAGCAGGATCATAACCGCACTTTTGATGGACTATGAGCATGTGGATGATTTGGTCACAAAGAATCCTGAACTGATGGTAGATTGCTCTTTTGATTCTCTGGGAGTTCTTGCTTGCCATACCTTCAGATACGCAAATGGAGATGCATTATACAAATCCTTGTATGATGCGAGATACCTACCCCGAAGGAACCATATGAGTTGAGAGATCCTCAACCGCTCCAAAGGCTAAAGGAGCCAAGCGGTCCGGGAAGCCCCAATCAAGAGCCGAACCGCTTCCCAAGAGGACCAAGACCGCTCCACGCTGCAAACCGCTTCTGGATGATGGAGCTGGTACAAACAAAAGGAAGAAGAAGTCATCCAAGGAACCTGAGACTGAAACTTTTCAATTGGTGGATGAAGATAGTGAAGAAGAAGAAGAAGATCCAAGTATTCCTGACTTGGTATCCAGGGCAAAAAGAGCCAACGATAAGATGGATGGATTATTTGTTGAGGAGCAGGATGAAAGTCCTCCAAGATGAAATTAACAGATTGGCCAAGGAACTAGCTGAGAAATATCAGTCCAAGGGCAAAACAACTGAAGCTGGAACCGCCTCACCCCATGAACCGCCTTCTGAAACCCAACCGCCTCCATCTCCTCAAACCTCTCCTGTCCAATCTCCAAACCAATCCCGGCCCAATCCCTCAAACTCTCCTTCCAAATCCCCATCAAAATCCAAATCAATAACTCCTTCCCCCAACAAAACCGCACAATCTCAGGGGGAGAAACCCAAGAGGAAGAAAATGGCGCGAAGAAACCCTTCAAGAAAACCAAGCTGTCCAACCCTCACCCACTCCTTCAAATTCCCCTCCTCAATCACCTCCTCAAAATTCCCTTCACCTTCCCCGAGAAAATCACTCTCACCCCTATCTTCTCAATCGCCTTACAACTCACCCCAACACTCCCATTCCATAAATTCCCAACACTCTAACCCAACTCCATCCGGATCCCAAGCCTATCAACAAAGGCGGTCTATGCACTCTGCTTGGACATGCAACATCCAAATCCATCGCAGAAGATCCAACTCCAACCAATTCCCCAATCCAAAACCGCTCCCATTCACCTTCACCAAACCGCTCCAACTCAAACTCTCCTTCAAAATCCACATCTCCACAAAAATCACCCAACCACCAAAAGACTCCTCCTCAACCAAATCCTCAAACAAATCCTCAACCCCAAACCGCTCCTGAAACCATTCCAACCCAACCGCCTCCCATATTCACAACCGCTTCAACCTCAACCGCACCTCCTTCGACTACTCCCCAAATTCTCCAAACACTTACCCTCATCCAAAGCCAACTCCTTATAAACCGAGTCATGTCATTAAGGCGACCGCTTCCAATGACACCCTAACCGCTTCAAATACTACCCTCCAAACCGCTCTCTCTAATCTCTTACGAATCAAACCTTGTTCTTCGGTCAAGGTAGAATCTCAATCTCTGGAAATGGCAACCCTTAAGGCTTCTTTGCTTGATGCCATTAAGGGGGAGAGATCTCTGACAACTCAAACCGCTCCATCCTCTTCAACCGCTCCCGGATGAACAAACCGCATCTCTTATCAAAACCCGTTGAAGAAGGTTTGGTTAAAGGGATGGCCCGATATTCAAGAGAAGGTCTCGCAATGCTAT
Organism: Adenophora triphylla var. japonica; assembly: GCA_022495995.1. Classification (NCBI taxonomy): domain Eukaryota; kingdom Viridiplantae; phylum Streptophyta; class Magnoliopsida; order Asterales; family Campanulaceae; genus Adenophora; species Adenophora triphylla. The sequence goes on from JAFEMH010005380.1 coordinate 91,526, forward strand.
TGACAAGGATCTTGGGGAGGCGACCTCAAAGCTTGTTGCAAATTTAAACTCCAGGACCGCAAATGGCACGAGATAGTCAACCGCCTTGAATACCCTTAGAGAAGATGTCCTGGAGCAAATTGACATATTCAAGGTGGACTCAAAGGTAAATGCTGGAATGTGTTGGAGATGCCTCAATGGCAAAGTTGAATGAGATTCGGGATGAATTTAACGACGCTGGACAACTGAAGGCCGGATTCATTGCACAAGATTGAAGCCGAAATTCATGACCTGAAAACCTCCGAGAGTTACCATTGATCTTGATCCAATGAAGGAAGCTATCCAAGAACAAACCGCTTGTGCGAGGAGGAGATCCATACTATCTTCAATTCCCTTTATTCATCCCTTCACGTGCAGCTGGATACTATTAGAGACAACATTGTGGAAAACACCAAACCGGTTGGTGCCACAAATTCTACCTCTGCTCATTACGTGAATGCCTTAAAGAAGCTTGAAGCTACTCTCACCGAACCGCGAGAAGAAGTTAGAAGATTAAGGAAAGCGTTTGCACTGACCAATCCGGAGAATTTGGGCCAAGTGGAGGCGAGCATGAAGTGAACAAGCCGCCCAATGATAAACCGCTTTTTCCTTATTTTTTTGTGAATCTCTTTGGTAAGTTTGGACCGCACTTTCATTGTATTTTTTTTGTCCAACTTACTTCCTTTTTGTTTTTGTAACCTTGTAATTTTCCTTCATTCCTGTACTTGTAATCATCTTAGGAATTAATGGAAATTGCATCATGGTTTCAAAACTTTGTTCAATCAAACCGCTTGTTTGTAGAACAATGAAACCGCTTATGGTTTTAAACCTCATTCAAATATTTTCTAACTTAAAAATCACTATTTTGAATTGATGTTTAAACATTTAGTTTAAACTGCACTTTGAACTTAAAATCATATTTTTAAGTACCTTATTTGAATGCATTTCTATACTTTCCACATTGTAAGTTTTCATCTTTTAGAAAGTATAGAAATCTATAGCTTAAGCTAAGTGTGTGCATTGACTTGGGACATGAATTACCATGTTAATTCTTATGGACATGTTTTTACCAAGTACAATGTTTGCTTTTGCTGTAGTAGGTAATGGCATCAATCAAATAGGGGAGATTGTTGGGTATGCATATTTTAACCCTCCTATTTTGTATTAGATTTGATTGATACCATGACCTCCTATTTATTTTAAGGACTTTAGGACCCTATGTAATGAAGCTTAGACTTCAATTTTTTAGCTAAGTCCATTTTATAGAATAGGTTAAAATTTAGGCTTGAAGACTAGCTCAAGAATCATTGGATTTTAGGATTGCAGTTTCAAGGGTTCCTGAACCGCCTTTTCAGAACCGCTTGGCAGAACCGCCTTTTGCCTTGAGATTCCTCTCATACGAAACCGCGATCAATCAAGTGCAAACCGCACTTTTGGAAATCCTCTTCTGGTGGAACCGCCTTTTGTCAAACCGCTTGCCCCAGAACCGCCCCAATGATTGACTTCTTGAAGAAATCCTTTTATCCCTTGGAATCCACGTCAGCAATATTAAATGTCAACCACCATATCTTGTCACGTGACCCAATGTCAGAGCAGATCTGCAAAGATCTCATAAAGGTGACAGATGTCCTAACCACCTTGATTGCAGCTGAGGTCCGATCGCCTTATCTGCACCAACAGCTCTAAAGGACAAAAGTGGATATCGGTGGACCAATGGGAAAGCATCGAAATCTTGTCCTTGAGCAGTTTGTGTCCAGCGGCTATATTTGAGATGCTTGGGTATAAATATCCCCAATCTTCACCATTTGAAGATTGCTTGAAAACATTGAGAAATTGCTTTGTGATCATCGGAAGTTGAAGCTACGCGTAAATTCTTAGTCCTTTGAATCTTCATCTTCATACTTCAAGAAATATTCCCCAGCCCAGAAATCAAGCCTTAACACATTTAAGAATCATTGTGCTCTACATCTCACAGATTTAAAGAGCCTTGATCTTGTTCTCACACACTCACCTCACTTGTTCTAATCACATAGATTAAACACTTGAGATACACTGGTTATAGTTTTGGATTTGTTCTTCATAGAAAAGATTTTATTGTACTTTGTAATCTCACAATACTTAATATAAAATCTCTCTTAGAAATCCAAGACTAACCATCTTGGTAGTGGACGTAGATCGTTTATCGATTGAACCACTCCAAATAGCGTGTTCTTACTTTCTGCATTTTCATTTCTTGTGCTTACTAATTATCTACCTTTCTCTGTGTTTGATCTTATATAGTTATCCTTTATTGTGAAATTGTGTTTGGAGTTAACATAGTCGCGCACTTTCGGTTTTACAAGCTGCTCAGAAAATTGCACTAAAACCGCCTTGCAAAACCGCCTTCTCAAAACCGCATTTTATCAAGTATTCCGCTGTGCATTTTACAACTCTACTTGCAGTTTCTAATACACTGCAAGAGGTTTTGTAAGCGTAGAGGTTTAGTTTCAAATTGAGGGCGAAAAATTTTATACAGCTATTCACCCCCCCTCTAGCTGTATTTTCACCCTTGTTGCCACCTTTGGGACCAACACTTTGCAGCATTCCTAGGTAGACAAAATATATCAAAAACATCTGATGATGTAATAACATATTTCTCTGATGAATTAATTTGTTGTATCCTTGTTAGTGGTTCAAATCTCTCAACAAGAAACTGAACAAGCCTAAGCGGCAATACTTTAACCTCAAGACTCAACAAAGATTCAAATCCAATAGCCCTAACATCTATCTGCTGATCTGGAGTTAAACAGAGCTCAATAAGTCTTTTAGGAGTACACGAATGCTCAAATTTAACACCCCCTGTAGGCCTCTTACTAGTGATATCAAAATCATCATCATCATCCACAACTCTTTTACGCTTTGATAGAACTGAAAATAAATATCAAAAAACATTACATCAGTGCCAGCAGTATGATTTCAAAGTGCCAGTTTTATGGTTTCAAAGTGCCATTGTTAAGATTTCAAAGTGCCAGTGTTACGGTTTCAAAGTGCCATTGTTATCAATAGTGCCAACATTTGCTTATGTTTGCAAATAAATGTGAAAGTGCAACTGTTTCGATAGTGCTAGTGCAAGTAAATGTAACAATGCAACGGTTTCAAAGTGCAATAGTTAGGGTTTCAATAGTGCCAACATTTGCTTATGTTTGCTTGTTTTTTCTAAAGTACCAGTGTCACGAACATAATGTGTCAATGCATCAATCCATCACAATAGGTGAAAATCGAAGAAAAATATGACTGAAAACAAGTAAAATCATACCTTCGTTACGCTGCTTGCTCCTGATTTCTTTGGCTTGGCCGGTCATAATGTCGGATAAGAAGCAAAAATACGAATGAAAACAGTTCGGAGATGAAGAAAATCGGTGAAAATTGATGAAGAACAATGACGAAATTGATGAAGAACAATGACGGAAAATCGAATTGAAGAGCACAAATGACGAAAGGAAAAATCAAATTGAACAACTACGCCGCGAGAAATTGAATCGGACCGAAAAAGTGTATAAACCGTCCGTTAAATTGAACCGCGGGTAAAAACACGTTTTTTGTTAAGCTTAACAAAAAATGCGTTTTTTACAAAATTTTTGCAATTTACTCCCTCCGTCCCACCCGAAGCGTCACTTTTTACCCAAAAGGGTGTCCCATTTAAAGCGTCACCCTTTCCTAAAAAGGAAATATTTTATTAATATTACATTATCCACTATTACTCCACTAATTCTCTCTCTCATCTACACTCACAACACTTTTTAAATTCACTATTTTCTCCACTAATTCTCTCTCCTATTTTCAAATTACACTCACAACATTTTTTCTTCCTACACTTTTCCTTAATTTGCGTGCCCATAAAATGGCGACGCTTCTACCGGGACGGAGGGAGTATTATGTTTTTAAGAGTTATAAACTGAAATTATTCGGACTGTCAACATAGTTAAGTCACAGTACCGTGACTAAGACATTCTCGATTACATTATCTGGTTCTGGCGCTGTATCCGCCAAAACGCTTAGTTTGCGCGTAATCATAATTTGGCTGTGCTGATGATAAGAATAACGGCCGACTCGCCTGATTCCACAACCTATACATACAAATACAATCTCCATTTCCTCTTTTTCTAGAGAGAGAAAGTATTCAATTCCCAATTTCTAGAGAGAGAAAGTAGTGATTGAGTGAGATAGAGATGGGAGTTGATTATTACAATATTCTCAAGGTCGGAAAGAACGTCGGAGAAGATGAATTGAAGAAAGCATACAAGAAATTGGCGATGAAATGGCATCCGGATAAGAACAGTACCAATAATCAGAAAGCAGCTGAATCGAAGTTCAAGCAGATCTCGGAGGCGTACGATGTGTTAAGTGATCCTCTGAAACGTCAGATCTATGATGTTTATGGCGAGGAAGGACTGAAATCTGGTCAATTTGATCAGGCGTCGCCTACTTATCGGAGCGGTAAGGGGAGGGGTAATTCGGGGTTTAGGTATGATGCACGTGACGCGGAGGATATTTTTACGGAGTTTTTTGGTGGATCGGATGGATTTGATGGCGGGGGTGGCGGCGGCAGTCGGCCGAGGGCCACGGCGGTTGTTGAGGAAAGTGTGTTGAAGAGTTCCAATGGGAGTTTTCGGGATCAGACGGTTAGGAAGGCTGCTACTGTGGAAAATAAGCTGCCCTGTAGCTTGGAGGAGCTATACAAGGGGTCTAAACGAAAAATGATGATATCACGAATCGTTCTTGATGATACTGGGTAAGTTTAAATATTATCTCGAATTTTGATATTGTGGTTTGCTCAATTTTATCTGATAGACGTTTAGTTGCTTAATTGTTGAAATAATTGAAAATTTCATGTTGTATAAATCAGCTGAGTTAGCTTTGGCAGTCAGATGAATTTGGTCTGAATTGAAATTATTCATGACAATATTTGCTCTTTATGAAGGAGAATTAGAGTTTTCAAGTTATTGGTGTGTAATCTTAGGGGTTTTTTTTTTCTTCTCAGAAAATGGGTTGAAATTAGCGGAAGTTATTTGTAAACCTTTGCATGCAGCCTGCCTGTTGCTGCTGCAATTGTAATGTACAAGCAATGCCATTAGAGAGTTAAGTATATGGATAGGTCTTTTTCTCACTTTCAAGAAGGAGCTGATCGATTAGATGCCAAACCATTTTTTTGGTAATATGATTTTGTGTTGAAACTAAATGCTGAAGGCAGTTGAAGATTGTGGTTAGATGCCAATTTGGTGTTTGTCTATGTCTAGTTTTCCATGTAAGGAATCTCCCCCCATTCAAATTTAAGAATAGGGTCCTTTCTGGGATGTTTCAGAATACTAATTCTTTTTGGAAAGTAAAGATAGTAGTTTGGTATTAGGTCAATTTGATACTATGCTGCAATAAAGAGAAAAGAGCAATTATGCCACTGGCCCTCTAGGAAAGTGATCTTTTTATTATACTTTGTGTGTATTTTAGAAAGTTTAAAGGTAAGGAAATAGAAAAGTAAAAGTAAAAAGAAAAAAGGAGTTGAGAAAGTATACTTGTTATGGAATAATACGTTGCTCTCTATTTATACTTCATACTTCTTTAAGTATGAGTAGGTAGATTCATCTTTTCTTTTCCTTTCCCTTGCACTTTCCAGGATCAAGGCCTAGTAGATAGAAAATTAAGAATATTAACTTTTCAGTATATTATCTTTCCCAGTAAAGAAAATAAAACTAAAAAGTTATCCACGCTTCTGTGGCAGTTTAGAGTTTTTTATTACTTGGCAATAAACTCATGATATATTTTTATCTAGAATGTCATAGATATGTTGGTTTAACTTTCTATCACTCCGGGTAAAACGGCCTCATAGACCTTTTGGGGTATAAGGTTTATGTATTCCATACTGTAACTTGTGGAATTATCTAGTATACTATTTTTATGTATTCAACCTTTTCCACATTTTGCTTAATGGGTTACCCTTGCAGCATGCCTGGTACCCTTGAGGAAATTTTGTCGATACACATTAAACCTGGCTGGAAAAAGGGAACAAAAATTACTTTCCCTGAGAAAGGCAACCAAGAACCTGGCATTACTCCCGGAGACCTCATTTTTGTTGTTGATGAGAAACCTCATGCTATTTTCAAGAGAGATGGAAATGACTTAATCCTCCACAAGAAAATATCTCTTTTGGATGCTCTAACAGGGAAGACTCTCAAGTTAGCAACCTTGGATGGAAGGACTCTTGTTATCTCTGTTAACGAAGTTATCAGACCTGGCCATGAGGAAGTGATTGAGAATGAAGGAATGCCCATTTCAAAAGAACCTGGAAAAAGAGGGAACTTGAGGATCAAATTCGATGTCAGATTTCCTTCCAAGCTTAGTTCAGAACAAAAATCTGATTTGCGGAGAGTTTTGGGTGGGAGATCTGATGATTAGCTCATCTATTGTGTGTGACTCGATGATATAGGGTGTCCCTAATGTTGACAGTTCCAGTGCAATTAAATGTAAATATGGTAATTTTTCTTTACCAGTTAGAGGAAATTGTGCATAGTAGGAAGCTAGTTTGAAGTGTTCCTGGAAATGTTTATTATCCTGTTTTAGTCATAGCTACCGCTTCATAATCTCTCTCTGCCTTCGAGTTGAAAGTCTGTATAATCGCAATTCCAGGATCTTAATCATGGGGGACTATACTCTATTTATTTGTTGTTTGGCAATGAGCAATGTTTGCTATGATTGTTCTCATCTCATTTGCTTTGTGGGTTTTATTTTTACTCTGCCCCTGGTGTTAATTACTGTTTATTATATTTGTTCAAATTTTCTTTAAACCTCTCTGGAGTCAAAGTGCGTAAATCCTGAATTGAACTTGCTTGGTCTATGCTCAATTTTGGTCCCGTAACTTGTACTATATGAAGATACTTTGATAAAAAATTTCTCTCGATAAAAATCCCTTGTTTAGTAAATTCTTAAGGTGTACAATATGTTAACTAAGTTGTACCATACATATTGCTGAATGCTGAACTCATCTCATCAAAATCACCTTTTATTGCGTTGATTTACTGCGAATCTTTGTTGTCCTGCTGCTTCTGTTAACATTCACTTGGTTTAACCTCATCAAAGGTATGTTTGGAGAGTAGAAAGTGATTCAGAGTGTATATTTTTGACTGTTTCTCAATCTTCCTTTGAAGTTCATCCTTTTTGGCTCCAACAATCTTGTCTACTTCTTTCTCTTTCTTTTATCAGTATGAGTGTTGGCATTGCCTGCAATCCAAATACCCTACCCACTTAAGTACAAGTCAGGAATAAACATCTTCCATTCCACTGACTTCTGGGCTCCCATCTCTTCTTCTTTTCCCTTGTGGAATTTTAAACTCTTTCCCTTTGTTTTTTTAGAGCTGTAACTTCTTTTGTCTCTGGAATGAAGTTAAGAGTTCGCAAATAAGTCGTATATATGTGTGTGTGTTTAAGAATGTCGAGTTTGCAAACGAACATGTTGAGAATTGATTCTTGTTCTCGTTGTCGCCTTCAAAATATTAGAACCGCGAAAATTCGTCCCGTCCCGTCCCGCATTAGTCGCGGAACAACATAGTGCCGTCCCGTCCCGTTATCTCGTATTGACGGCTCTACTCCTAACATGTTCTATAGATCAATTTCCTCATACAGTAAGACCTTGAGGGGCACAGGTGCCTTAGGCTTGGGCTTCTCCACAACAATAGCTTGTGTGGTTAGAACCATACCTGCAACCGATGCTGCATTTTGCAACGCGCATCTGGTCACCTTAGCTGGATCTATAACTCCAGCTTCTACCAAGTTCTCATACTTGTCTGTCATTGCATTGTACCCAACTTCCCATGCACTTGATTTTATCTTCTCCACAACCACTTCTCCTTCAACACCAGCATTTTGTGCTATTAAAGCTGCTGGTGACACCAGTGCCTGCAATCAACCAACAGAGGTCAACATTCATTGAGCTAATTGTTTGGCCACATATAATGTATATTTAAGCTTGAGCTAGTCTAACACAAACATGTTGAAGTATTTAAAGTCTTCTTGTCCCGCATTGCCCGCCTTGTTCCGCGTCCCGCAGTAAATTTGGGACGGGGCGGAATATTTTAGTCCCACGAAAATTCGTCCCGTCCAGCATTAGTCGCGGGACAACATAGTGCCGTCCCGTTATTCCGTATTGACGGCTCTATATATTAGCTCAGTTGTCATATAAACTTGTCAAATGAGTGGGTCGAGACGGTACGGACCGGGTAATTGCGGGTTGGCGGTTTGAGACGGGTAAAACTCGTTGAACCCCTTTTAACTTACTGGTTAAAGGAGTCGGATAAGCGGGATGTCGGATCGACCCGCTAATTTTATTTTCATGTGTGATTACTTTTATAATTTCGACACATTTTGATCACGGGTTAAACGGGTCGGGTAAGAGTCGATCCACTACCTTAACGAGTTGAGCTGGTCGACTCGTTAGGACTCGGCTATGTTAACGAGCCGAGACGAATCAGGTAATTAACGAATTGAGTCAAGAAGTGGGTAAACGGGTGACGAGTCAAAGACTCAAAGGTCCTACTAGTTGTCAACCTTAGTTAATGTTGTTTTTATCTTCAACAAACAATTTATTTCAAAGGGAATGTGTCTCACCTAAACTATGCTTCTTTGTATGAAAGCATTAAGCGTTAATCTATCTATCGAGATAAAGCGTCTATGTGGTTAACTGTCTAGCTTACATAATTGGTACGTAAGCAAGACGAATGGAACCGTTTTTCTGCTAAAGAGGATGTATTGAACTAAGTAAAATATTTGAAATAACTCTAAATAACCTTGTGAATATGAACCATTAAAATTGAAATGAGTGATATTGAGGGTCTGATTCAAGTGGTAGAGTCAGGATCCTATAGATAAAGGGGATCAATTTATAAATATAGTAAAATTTATATTGCATCGAGGGGTTAGATTGTACAAAAATACATTTTTTATCCAATATTCAAAATATATTTATAATATTAACACTATTATTTTTCTTTAAAAACATGGGGTCAGTCGACCCCTTCCCTATATTAAAAATATATTTATAATAATAACACTATTTTTTAAAAAACATGGGTCGGCGAACCCCCATCGGATCTGCCTAGCGTCGCCACCGCCTACTTTTAATTTAATCGTCACACAATCCAACTGTAGTGGTGTAGCTGACATACTTTGTGGAATACATGCTATGCTATGGATTGTTAAATCAAACCAATGGTCTCCTGGCCTAATGGTATCTTGGGTGACTTTTCGTAGGGGAGGTCACCAGTTCGATTCCCCCCAAGGAGAATCCTGTGGTTTAATTATTTCCTTGGGTTTCAGGAGCCTTGGGTTTCAGCAGCGCCAATTCATTAGGATTAACCGGCGATTAACCGGCGAAGGCAAACGCAGGTAATCAAAAAAAAAAAAAAAAAAAGTGAGGGTACAAGATGCTTAGAAACTTTGAACGAGTTTCGTCTAAATGGATTGTATACAAATTCAACATAGTACCCTGTGCAAATCAAATAAAATACTCTCGTCCTCCATTCTGTAATAAATGTTGCAGACTTATCAAATTTAATACGGGATTTCGCTTTACTTGTCTTTTCTTTTTTCTGTACACATTCACATTCTATTAATATTTAGAAATGTGGCACTTATTTCAAGATGAATAAAAAAAAAAGCGCAATAACCTACCAGACGGAGGGAGTATGATCGAACATAACATGCAACAACCTACGAGACGGAGGGAGTATGATCGAACATAACAACCTACGATATGGAGGGAGTAAGATCGAAAATAACATACGCAAGTACTACATGTATACACCACCATGTACCTGAAAACAGTAAAAAGAGTAATGAAAATACCTCATTGTTACTTGAAAAGTCGATACATCCATTAAACTTTTCTTGACAAGAATATTTGAAACGGAACAAATTACATCCATATGGAGTCAATTGTGACACTTATTATCCAATGGTGGGAGTAAAATCAAACATAACATACCAAAGTACATGGGTATACACTATGTACTTGAAGAGTCCACATGACAATAATTTCACTAAACTTTTCTTGATAAAAATTCTTGATTAATTGAACTGCCAAAAAAGGGGTTCCTGAATGGTGCAATGGTGGCTAAACAGCACATTTCAATCCCATACAAAAACAAAGAAAATCTTCACCACTCACCAAACAAGATTTAATAACAGCTGACCCTAATAAGAAAAACCTAGACAAAGTTCCGAGGTTACGACTCACCAACATTAACCCCAGCAGCTTGGTTGTTGTAGGAATTACCCACCGCACCTCTGCCACCTCTTCCCCTGTTGTTATAGTAGTTCCTCTGATAATAACCTCCTGGCTGGTCGTAGTACTGGTTACGGCCATTCTGGTACGGCCCACCTCCTCTTCTGCCACCACTTCGACCACCACCTCCGTTAGAATAAGCTCTACGACCACCACCTCCGCTGCGACCACCACCCCTTTGGTTTAGGTACGGGCGTCGAGGAGCTTGCTGCGGGTCCCTATACTCTACTCCTGCTTCTGAGTGTGATTTTTCTGATCCTGCTGGAGCAGAGGTTTCAACATAATTTTCCGCATCATACTCATCCTGCAGAACGAAAGGACGTCATAATCTAGTAAATTAGTCCCATTTACCATTTTTGTTTGTCCCAAAAAGATAGTTCCATTTCTAAAACTAGTAGGTATTAAAATCATTGAACTTCCATAAATTGCCCAACAAGGAAGAAGAGGGAGAGAAAGAGACTTGTGTTCAATGAGAAAGATTGCTAGGGGAGTAATGGAGTAATAAAGGGCAAAAACCCCGGTGCGCCAAGCGGGGGTTGGGAGAGGAAAATGAAAATGAAAATAGGTTGTTATAGGGGTTGAATAGTCAAATGGGACTATCATTATGGGACGGAGGGAGTAATATAAAAGTAACAGTAGTGTTACAAAATATTACCTTCGTCCCCCACAAAGATAGTCCTATTTTCTATTTTTGATTGTCCTATAAAGATAGTCCCATTACTAAAATAGAGGGGTTAAAATCATTTTGTAATAAGAGGACTATGTTGAGGGTAGCTTTGTACATGAGAATATGATGTTAATATGTTTAAATAGTCAATTGAGACTATCATTATAGAATGGAGGGGGTATGGGGGAAAGGGTGAAAATTGCACCTTATGCAGTTCCTCCACCGGACCAGATTGTTCATCAGAAGTTACGCTTCCTTGATAATCTACAACTTCATTTTCCTGAAAAACGGTAGCATTGACAATGTTACAGGATCAGTAGACGTAGAATATAAAGCATGCTGGAAAACTTGTACTTGCAGGACCAAAAAAAGAAGGAAATTTTCCTTCTTTTTTTTCATATATATTGTACTTCTCTATGCTATATTCAGCTGAAGTTACATCCTTCTTGTATGCCACGTGATAATATAAGGTTTCAGAAAACTAAGGGAGAAAAGAACAAGTGGAGATACTTTTGAGATAAATGAAAAATGAAAGCAAGAGTTAGGTAGTTATACATGGCCAACAAGCACAAGACAAAGATTTCCTAGAGCACATGCAACTGCTAATATAAAGCCACAAGACCATACAAGGATGCTTTAATGATAAATGTGATCGCATTTTCATATCCAAAAGTCTTTGCCACAAATATTGGGGTCAGACGTGCACTCTTTCTTTTACATATGCACTCTGAGCACACAAGAAAATCAAAATGGCCAAAGTGCAAGAACTATAATCATCAATCAGACTTCAGATATACTTGCATGTTACTGACCATTCTTCGATTCAGTGACAATATCTATCTTGGAAGCCAAAGGAATAAATTTTACTGCAATTTTCAGAAAAGGTGTGGACAATGAAGTCACATCCTTAAAAGTTTGTGTGTCATCTATGACCATGTTTCGGAAAATATAACCTTTCTTGTAAGACCCAAACTAGTGGAAAAGTAAAAGCCACTGATACAAGTCCACAACTGGCAAGGCATTCTATGTAAACCATTTAGCTATGCACCACATTTACTTACAGAGAAAGATCTCTATATGATTGTATCTCTTTTATAGGTAAATGTAGGCCACATGGGAGCTGGAACCAAGGACCTCAAGGTAAAAGCAAATACCAGTCCATATCCGGCAATACATTTTAAGTACACCATTTAGCTATGAACCATATTTACTTCAGAGGAGAATATTCATCCAATTTTATTGTTTGGTAGGTAAGTAATGCTCCCAAGAATGGGGGCCTGGAATAAAGGACTCCATGCTCTTTTACCTTGAGTACCTCACTATTTCACAGACCTCAATCATCGACAGGGCATCAGCCCAAAATTCATATAAGAATCTCATCTTAATCCAAGTTGGACTTTATCCTACCTTTCTCCAATTATAAGAATCTCATTTAATCATATACACATAGTATGTGTTGTGTGTGTGTAGATAGAAAGATTAATTATAATCAGTGCCAAGTAAAAATCGAAATCATCAACTTGATTCAGAAAAGAAAAGAAAAAAAGATAAATTATTACCAGGTAAGACAAAAACGAAATACGAGAAAATGCTATGATGCCAAAACCTATATTGCAAGTGTTCTAATGCGCCACCAACTGAAGCTATATTCCAAAGTTAAATAAGAAATCTTCAGCATTTGGTTCCTTAAGAGTTCATATTTCTCTTTCACTTACGGCTGAGGAACCTATATTGTTATTTTAAGCCTTAAATTCCCTGTGCGACTACCTACGCTACGTTTATCTTCTATTTTCCGCCAAGATACAAATTTGCAGTTGTATTCCTACTTTAATGATAAGCCAAAGAACCATTGAATACGTACCTTAGATAAGAAATCTTCAGCATTTAGTTCCTTAGAGTTTATATTTATCTTTCACTTACGGCTTGAGGAACCTACATTGTTATTTAATTCCCAGTGCAGACTACCTATGCTCCGTTTATCGTCTATTTGCTGCCAAGATACAATTTTGCAGTTGTATTCCTACTTTAATGATAAGCGAAAGAACCATTAAAACAAGTACCCTTCTAACATAGCAAATGTATATTTCTGTTTACTAATCTCATCCCTTCATCATTAAAGCCTGAACACCATAAACAGCAATGAATCATAAGTTATCAATAGAAGTGTTTGTTTGTATACTTGCTTCATTAGAGCTTCCTTATCTAACATCTGCATTACAAAGCTTTGTGGAAGAACAAAAAATCCAATAAAAAGAATGCTTGCACATATATTTGTACGCGAGTCCATGCCCATAGACTTCATGTGTATATAATAGGTGACGGGTAGGCATACAGAAAAACCAAATAGCCTCCCTAAATGACTAAATAGAGTCCCAACAGAAGTCAAAGCGTCAAAAAACAAAGCAGTTGGCTGTCTCCGAAACATAAGTCGACAAATCTTGGAAACAATGGAACCCCCAAACCCACCCCCATAATAAGTGCAACAGCAGCCACCAATCCTCTGAATCAATAACAATCATTAACATCCACAACACTGCACCTCACTCCCACCAAACCTGACTATCCTCTATGATAAGAATAGCCCCCGCTACTATCTTCCCAATAACTGCAAGATCAATTTACTCCTCAGCGTCAAACCCTGGGTAGGTAACATCTTCCTTTGAGCCACAAAATATCATATTTCAATGCATATAATTAACTCTTGCACACTCCTCCCTTGATTTTTACATGCTACATCGCAATCTTTGTTTATGCATCCAAACTATATAAGTGAATGCAGTGTACAGTATGCAAATTAAAAGAAATCTGAGATGTGCTCAGCTCAGATTTTACAAGAGATCATGAGCTGCAGTTGCGTAGTTAAAAGTAGTTAATAAGAAAAAACACATGTACATAAACCACACATTATCCAATTTTGAAAGTATGATTACTCACTATGGAGCTCATTGCATTTAAGAGGATAAATAATAACACTCAGTGGATGGACGAGGAAGTCACTGTGTATGACAAGAGCTTCTAACATGCTGGAAGCTATATGCAACTCATCCTTCAGATGCTAGAAAGTGACAACATTGGTACATAGGTACACTTGACCGTAATGAAATTATTTTCCTTTTACTCTTTGTCAATCCATATACTCTCGGTCAGCGATAGTTTATGATTCTTGATTGCATACACAAGTAACATAGACTATAAAACAAATTTGACGATTGTACGAGTACTATTGTACTTCCACTTTCTGGTTTTATGCACATACATACTTCTATGGCTCGAGATGACAAGGTATCCAATTTTAGTGTCAATGGAGTCGATTAGCCCGTTCGAAGGCCAACTCAGTGAGGTACACAAACACAAAAACAAGAAAAAAAAAAATAGAACAGTTAAAGAATAAAGATGCATCTTCAAGCACTCTTTACATCATACACACTTGCAACTCGTGTTTACAAGGGACCTAATAGATGTTTTGCTTGATAAATAGGTAAACCTGGATAACAACTCAACCCTCTGTCAGGCAAATTTAGCCGGCAATCACATAAAATAGACACAACAGGCTTAAAATGTCAATGTATCACCTTAAGCAATGTAGCCCACTGCAATAGGATGACCCTTCAAAAACAAAACCGAGTGTATGGTTTGTTGTTTTTGTTAATTAACACCCAAATTCACAAAACAACAATCCAAATTCTCGATTTTAATTGGAAGAGTCGTTCTGTCGTAGAAGGTTAGATTGTCGAAGGTGATGTATAGACTTTATAAGGCTATTTGTGTTAGTCTTATGTGATTGGCTGCTAAATGGGTCTGAAAGAGGGTTGAGTTCCATTCTTTCTGTCGAACATTTATTAGAACCCTTAGGGCAACCTTAGTGGTAAAATTGAGAGCTCTATAGAAAAGCTCTAAGCCATGTGTACTGCCCCATCAACGGAGAGAGAAGAGAAATGGGAGCCTTTTGCATCAACCGGTTTATGCTCTGACAGTTTTTTTTTCTTTTCAAATTGATCAACTTGCTTTAAAAAAAATAGTATTTCATTGTTCCAAAATAAATGTTCATTTTTTAATTTTTTTAACCAAAATAAATATCATTTTTAAAAAAAAAAAGTGTTCCTAAAAAGCTTTTAAAGAGGTTTATGGGTGTGAGGGAAAAAGTTGTTAAAGGGTTTATAGAAATGAGAGGGGATAAAATGGTGACGTGGCGGACTCATAAACCCCTTGAAGGGGTTTATGAGTAAGGATGCCCTTAGTATGTACAAATCTCAAAATCATAATTGTGAAATAGTGACTTCATAAAACACAACATCTATAAACAACTTCCACACAGAATGGAGTATGCTACAAGAGTTTTGCAGCCAAAAAATGAAGGAAGCGAATTGTAGCATGTCATTGGTGAAATCCAATCGAATCTTGTTCTTTCAGAAAACGGGGATAACATTTCAAAATTGCACAAGACGAAGCACAGGTCATACCTACTGAGTACAACGACAAGGCATTATAGTTACTATGTATAAGTAGCGACACAGTGCCATAATATTGAATGTTTCAGGTAAAAAAAAACAGAATATATCAACCATTCTATAAAAGAGCAATTAGCAAAACAAGACAGTACCTGCTGCTCATACTGAGCAACCGACCCATCTATTTGTGCTGGCACCTGAAAAGAAGTATAATTGCCAGCAGCAGCCGCAGCCACATCAACTGGAGCTTTCATCTCAGGCGTAATTGTGAAGTAATTTGACCCCATAATCTTTGTCAACTTCTCCCTCAATCCAGCATCTACATAATCAAAAAAAAATCAGTCAGGTCAAATTCAAAAGGCAGAACAATTAAAAACCCCCAAGTATACAGTAACACAGAAACCTACAAGTAACAGTTGAGTTCACATCGATAGGCTGGTCAGACTTTTCAAGCCAAAGCTTTGCGTGCTCAATGCATCTCTGTAAAGCATTTTGATGGGACAAACTCGACGCACCAGGCCTTGAAATCAAAAGGCTTCCCATGGCTGAAATCAAGTCCAAGTCTCTCTCACCAAGCATATCAGTAGAGTCATCGTCCGTTACATAATCATAAGCCAAACAGCATTCCCTCTCATGCGCTCTAGTAAGCATAATCGAATGGAAATCATTCTGCGATTTCACATCAAACATGCTACCAAAATAGATCAAATTCAATAGATCTTCAACAAATAGGGTTTTATCATCCAGCACCACCTCCTCAAATTGACTAGTCTCCTGTTGTTGCTCACTCTTTTCCTCCTCGTCGCCATGGTCTAGGTTTTGTTCGACCATACCCTCGGCCTCGCGACGCTCAATAGCGAGGGCAATTTCCTCGTTCACGGCGACGGATAGCGGCTGCTTCAGCTTCTCGAGCTCATCAATAGCGGCGGCAATCGAAGGCTTAGAGCGAAGCGTTTCCTCCTGTTCCTTGTTGATTGGCTTACCCTGAGCGATGCCTTCTTCCATTTGAGTAATCCGGTTGAGCTTCTTGCGTAGAGCACGGAGACGCTTGTTGATAAAATTGAGAACTGGTCCATCTGAAACGTCAGAAGTCGTTGATGCCGCCATTGTCGGTAAGGGGATTGTGAGATAAAGGATGGGGAGGATGTTAACGCCGCCGATGACAGCGGTGGCGGGAGATGGAGGCGAGGGTTTTAGGGGTGAGGAAATAAGGAGGAAGCGGCGATGAGGGGATTTGAAGAGTTGAGGAGTAAAGAGTAAAGAAGAAACAACTGGGTCGGGGGAGTTGAGTGGTTATTATAGCACAATCTGGGCAAAAGTTTGCGATGTACGGAGAGTTAGCTCCTTTTGTTTGGGGAAAATGTTTTTCGAAAAATATTTTTCTCATTTTTTGGTGTTTGTTTCGCACCAGAAAATGGGGAAAACTTTATTTTTATCTTATTTTCCGGAAAATATTTTCATTTTCCAGAAAACATTTTATCGAAAATCATTTTTCGGAAAATGTTTTACGCTAAACAAACGGAGCCTTATATTTTCACCCACTTGCTCTATCTTTTACCATAATATCATAAATAACTAGTAGTAGTGACTAGTGATCGGGAAGGTAAATTAATCGGATTTTTTTATTCGATTCGATATTCGAATTTAATATTTGATATTCGTATTCGAAAAATTTGAATTTGAATTCGAATTCAAATTTTTATTTTGATTAGATAAATATTCGAATTCGAATAATATCTCACGATATTCGATTTGAGTATTCGCGAATATTATTTCAATAATATATACTCCCTCCGTCCCAACAATTACTTCCACTTTTTTAAAAATCACGCAAATTAAGGAAATGGGAGGGAAGTAAAGATGTTGTGAGTGTAATTTGAAAATAGGAGAGAGAATGAGTGGAGGAATAGTAAATTATAATAGTGTTGTGAGTATTAAAATAATGAGGAGAGAGAATGAGTGGAGGAAATAGTAAAGATTCCTTTGCCAAAAAAGGAAAGTGGAAGCTATTAGCGGGACACCCAAAATGGCAAAAAGGGAAGCTCTTATTGGGACGGAGGGAGTATATATATATATATATATATATATATATATATATATATATATATATATATATATATATATATATATATATATATACTCCCTCCGACCTCAACCTAAGTGCACATTTTGACTTTTCACGTAAATTAAGAAGAAAATATTACTCCCTCCGTCCCAGCAAGAGTGTCACCCTTTTAGGGGTGGCACGCAAATTAAGAAAAAAAGTGAGAAGAAAAAATGTTGTGAGTGTAATTTGAAAATAGGAGAGGGAATTAGTGGAGGAAATAGTGAATTTAAAAAGTGTTGTGAGTGTAGAGGAGAGATAATTAGTGGAGGGAATAGTGGATGGGATAATAGAATATTAATAAAACATTTCCTTTTTAGGAAAGGTGACGCTTCAAACGGGACGCCATTTTGAGTAAAAAGTGACGCTTCTGCTGGGACGGAGGGAGTATATTGAAAGTGTTGTGAGTGTGAAAGTAAAATAGGAGAGAGAATGAGTGAAGGGAATAGTAAATTATAATGGTGTTGTGAGTATTAAAATAATGTAGGAGAGAGAATGAGTGGAGAGAATAGTAAAGATTCCTTTCCAATTTAGAAAATGTGCACGTAGGTTTGAGACGCTCAAAATGGAAAGTGTGCACTTAGGTTGGGGACGGAGGGAGTATATATATATATACTCCCTCCGTCCCATAAAACCTTACCCACTTTTGTTTTTTGCGGTCAATACTAATAAACTTTGACCAAACAAAAATGACAAATTATCGTCATATTGAAAATCTAAAAATTGTTGTTGATAAATCATTTAATGATTTATCAATAACAATTTTTAAAATTTCATTAGAATGATTAGTTTGCCATTAATGCTTGGTCAAAGTTCTTTTACATTGATCGTCAATATAGTAAGTGGGTAAGGTTTTAGGGGACGGAGGGAGTATATATATAAATTGCTTTACAAACTAAAGGATATGATAATTATGAAGGAAATAATATTATTATAAGTATTAGAACACTAGAAAAAGTTAGTAACAGATCAGGGATGAAATATAAAGTTAATATAGAAGGAGTTGTTAACACAATTGCCTCAAAATCTATACAAATAATAGATCCAATCAAAATAGACCCAGAAGAATTAGCAGGACTTGAATGGTCGCCGAGCGATCTACAAGAACAGGATAACAGTATATTAGTACCAAAACAAAGCTATATCTATGAAGGATTAAATGGAGCACAGAGTTTAAGGTTCATTAATTTTAAGAAAGAAACACCTACGCATAAAGATAATGAAACAGAGACAGAATACAATTTCCTTGTATTGTCCGACTTCTTCCTAAGAAACTCCTATTCTATTGGTCGTTCATTTTCTTGGTACCCAATGGGTATATAGTATAGGTTTTCTTTTAATTTTGACTTTTTCTCCTAGACTTAATTTATTTATTCCACTAATTATTTTATCTAGGTCGTTATCTATTGTAGGATAACTAGGATGTGGCTTGTCAATGTTACTTAATAACTTATTTAATTTTTCGATGATCTGTAACAACAAACATATAATGAAATTAAATAGGATGGGATAAGTCCTATAAGCTTTACTTGTAACTATGTAAGACGTAAACTCAGTAATTTCTTCTTTATTTTCTTCGGCTTTATATCTTTTGGCGTCGGTTAAGGTCTGTGAATATTCTCTAGACTGTTCCAGTTTTAACTTTCAACTATACTTTTAACTGTAGTTATAACTTGCTCTAAATTGACTACCTGTTTTTCTACTTTTTGTATAAGGTCTTTAGCTTCTAAGATATGTCTATGCTTAGAGTTTTCTAGTAAATAGCTAATCTATTGAAAATCCTGTTTTGTAGGTATATGTTTACGAATGAATTCACATTAGATTTCACGAGATTATTATCACAAATAGGACAAGCTATGAATGATGATTTATGTGATAAATATTTTATTAAAATATCCGACGATTTAGGAAGAAATATTCATAAGACATGGAAACAACAGTTCGGTGAAAGAAGAAATCTAGGTATTGGACCTAGAATTACTTACACATTTGATGTTGATTATATAAATTCATGTTTTTGTCTAAATCTATTTCTTCTTCTAACTGTATAGTCTGTTGGTTGCTAGTGGATCCTGATCCCCTTCTTATTATTCTATTAATAAAATTGTCTGATGTAATATCATCTCATATGTTACTAGTTGAATTTCTAGATTCGAAGGACAATTCGAATGGAATGTTTTAAGATTCGGGCTTAAAAACGCGCCTTTGATTTTTCAAAGATTTATGGATAACATATTTTTAAAATATGAATTTTGTATGGTTTACATAGATGACATTTTAGTAGCCAACGAAACATTACAGGAGCATGAAAATCATTTAAAACAGGTGTTTAACGAAATAAAAAAGCATGGAATAGTAGTATCAAAAAGAAAAATGAAACTTTTTAAGAAAAAGATATCCTTTTTAGGATTAGAAATAGGAAACGGGAAAATAGAATTACAACCCTATATTTCAACAAAGATTATTGAGTTTCCCGAAAAAAATTGAAAATTTAAAACAATTACAAGCCCTTTTAGGATTAGTAAAATTATGCTAGAAAGTTTATATCTAACTTATCAAAACTAGTAGGGCCACTTTATAGTAAAACAACAAAGAATGGTCAATGTAGTTTTAACAAGGAAGATATTAAACTAGTAAGAGAAATAAAAGAGGTAGTAAAAAGAATTAAACCTTTGGAATTACCATTAGTCACAGACTACATTATTATAGAAACAGACGGCTGTAAAGAAGGATGGGGAGCTGTTCTCCTTTGTAAAACAAATAAATACCGCCAAAAATTAGTGAAAAAGTCTGTACTTATTCTAGCGGAAATTTTAATAAAACATGCTTAAATTGGACCAGATTAAACTATGAAATACAGGCATTAATAAATGCATTAGAAAAATTCAAAATATTTTTAAATAAGGAATTTACAGTTAGAACAGACTGTGAGGCCATAGTTAAATTTATAAAGAATGATCAAAGTAAAAAGGTTAATAGAACTAGATTGATTAACATACAAAATATAATACAAGGAAGCGGTTATATTATAAATTTTGGCATATTAAAAGAAAAAACAATACTATTGCTGATATCTTATCAAGAAATTTGAACAGGTTGTTCTATGGATAAAGACGACAAAATGAAAAGGATTCTACATCCTCAACAGCAAGGGAAAGTTAAAGCTATGGACAGTTCTGACAGCAAAAGTGTGAAAACAGAACAACAGGAAAGATACATCATGAAAAACCTAATTGGATATTCTCCATCGTTGATGAGTGAGCATGTTTAAAAATTGCGTACGCCCAAGAATCCACCAGCAACGCGGACGACGCACTTCGATCTCTCCACCTTCCGTCTCCTCCTCTCTATCTCTCCCACATCATTCATCCCAAACCAAAACAATCTCGCCTCCTTCCGTCTTCTCCTCTCTCGATTCAAGTTAATTGTCACACTATACACCATTATACATATATATCATGGTGTATATGTATTACATTGTAATTTTCTGTTATTTCCCTTTTTGTTCTCATGCTTGTTGCTTGTTTCTTTTTAATTTTATTTTTATTGCAGTATGGATGATCATGATAATGGTGAAGGAGAGAATTTGAATGTCAATGAAAATGATAAATGGTGGGTTAATAATGAATATTTGATTGATAACCTTGTTACTCAGACACATGGTGGAAATAATGATGGAGATGAAAGTAATGATAGTTTGGGAGATATAGAGGCTATGACTAATGATGATGAGTACATTTCTAATAAGATTGTAGCTAATGAGGCACTAAGAAAATTTTGTGATGTTGAGAATGTTAATAAAATTTGTCTGGTGAAAATTTTGAAGATATTAATGTTGATGATCAGAATGGTGGAAATGAGTATGTGGGTGAGGAGAATGGCATGGAGTTCAATGAATCAAATTACTTTGACTTTGATATTGGAGGTGACTTCAATCAATGGAAAAGTGATGATGCCAATGATGAATCTGGTTTCGATTTTGTTGCTAAAAGTAGCAGTGATGAAGAAGATTGGGTAAAATATGATAGGGTTAAACCAGCTGAAGAATTGAAATTTAATCCTAATGTAGATATCAAACAATTTGATTTTTGTGTTGATATGATCTTTGAGAGCCCTGAACAATTAAACGATCAGATTAGAGCATATGCTGCAGCTAATGGATATCATATTTGCTTCACGAAGAATGATAAACAAAGGATTCGAGCTAAATGCCAAGATTGTCTATGGGGTTTATATGCAAGTTTTGAAGGGAAGGATGTCACTTTTAAGATCAAATCCTATCAGAAGAACCACAGATGTTCAATGAGAACCAGGATTAAAACTGTGAACTCCAAATGGTTGGCAAATAAATTGGGTGATAGGATTAGACTTACCCCTTTCATGAAGTTGGTTGAGATTCAGAATTTGGTGAAGGAACAATTTGGACAGGAGGTCAATTTAAAGATGTGTTACAAAACAAAAAAGATTGCATTGAATTCAGTTAAACATTCAATGAATGAGCATTATGCGAAGCTTTGAAATTATGTGTATGAATTGGCAAGATCAAATCCAGGGAGTACAATTATGTTGAAAGGGACAGGGATGAATGGGTCGGAGGGTACAACTACTGGTACAACTTTACTTTTTGCCATGTTGAGGGTGGAGATGCCGGAAATTGTGAAGATTTCATCAACGAGCTAATTAGGAGAATGAACTAGGTTCAATTGAGTAGTACTATGAGATTGTAAGGATTAATGTCATTTTGTTTGTTTTGAGTTTGTTATAGACTTTAGTTTGTTTTTCAGACATCTCAAAGTCCTATAAAATCATTCGTGAAAAATGTATGTTTGAACTCTGAACATGAAATGTTGGTTGATTTCACAAACCAGCAACTTGTCTTCATCCAATTTTGCCTCATTGTTGCAGAAATGCACAAAGTCTAAAGCATTAAGACCTTCGAAGCAGGCCCATGCTTTACTATTGGCTTCTGGTATTGACATGTACTCTTTCTCTCTAAATTCAAAGCTTGTGGGTGCTTACGCAAGTTCTGGTGATCTAATTTCTGCTAAGTTAGTCTTTCAAAGAACTCAAAACCCAAATGTTTTTGCATTTAATTGAATGATTTCAGCTCTTGCATTTCATGGGTACTATGAACAAGCAATTGGGTACTTTTCTTTATCTCGTGAATTGAGAAATGTTGTTCCTAATAGTTACACTTTCTCGTTTGTTTGTGTTGAAAGCTTGTATTGGTTTAATGGATTTGAAAATGGATAAGGAAGTTCATTGTGTGATAAAGAAAGTGGGTTATAATTTGGATGTGATGTTGGGCAATGCTTTGATTGATATTGCAGATCAGTAAATGTGGCAGTATATGGTACGCCCGCAAGGTGTTTGATAGAATGACTAACTCAGATGTTGTTTCTTGGACATCGATGATTTCTGGTACTCGAGTATTGGAGAGTTTCATGCGTCGAGTGAATTATTTGAGAGGATGAGATTGACAGGATGGAACCCAACGAATTTACGTGGAACACTTTGATTGCCGGGTATGCTAAGAGTGGAGATTGTGATGGAGCTTTTATTCTATTCTCGAGGATGAGCAGAGAAGGGATGGTTCCAGATTTGGTTGCTTGGAATGCAATGGTTTCTGGGTTTGTTCAAAGCCAACAATGCGTTGAAGCTGTGGAGTTGTTTAGGGACATGTTGATTGCGGGAATTAAGCCCAATCATGTTACTATCACGAGGCTGCTCCCAGCGTGTGGGTTGATCTTCTTTGTCGGCATGGAAGGATAGAATCAACTTACGAATTGGCGAAGGAAATGCATGCGCAAGTTACGGATTCAATCATTGGGGCCTTCCTAGTCAGCGCCATGTCATGTTAAATGGGACTTTCAAATGCCAACTCAACTTATTTAACGACAACACAAACGGCTCACTAACGGAAGGACGAATTAATTTTAATACAAACAAGTTTAAGGATGAAAAGGTAAAAAAAAAGTTCAAAGTCGAAAAGGTAAAAAATAAAAAAAAATCAAGGACCAAAAAGGTAGTTTACTCCACCTTTATATCAGTTTCTTAACAAAATGGAGTATATATTATTTTAAAACAAATGGAAGTTCAATATAAAATATAAGGGGGACTCAATTTATAGTCTAAACACATTAATTAGTAAATTAATTAGTAAGTAAGTGTATATATTACTCATTTTAATAATCATTAAATTTTAATAATCATTAATTAAGTTTCCCCTTCCCCTTTTATTATAAGTTACTACCTCACTCAGTCTCATTACAAACTACACATTTCTCTCATAACATCCCACTACAAACTATACATTTTTTAAAATAAATTTGTTTTATTATTTATATATTAATAAGATATGTATATCATACTTACAACAATAATTCAATTATTATGCTCTATCTCACTTTTTTTTCTCTTACCTCACTTTTCATACTCACAACATCTATTCCACTAACATTTTTTCTTAATTTCTATGTAAATAATAAATACTCCCTCCGTCCCGGCCGACTTAGGATTTTTTGCCATTTTGGGCGTCCCACCCGACTTAGGACGGCCCAAAATGGAAACCTTAAATCACTATTCTCTCCACTCATTCTCTCTCCTACATTATTTTAATACTCACAACACCATTATAATTTACTATTTCCTCTACTCATTCTCTCTCCTATTTTTAAATTACACTCACAACATTTACCTTTTTCTTAATTCCCGTGCCATTTCAAAAAATTCTAAGTCGGCCGGGACAGAGGGAGTATGTAGATTGTAATGGGACGGAGAGAGCATAACTGCCGTCAAGTTGGGACGGTCCCGTCGGGACGTCCCATCCCGCCATACAAATGGGACGGGATCGGACGGGACGGAATATTTTAGTCTCGTCCCGTTTCGTCCTGTCCCGTCTTGTCCCGTTTCCGTCGCGGTACAACATATTGTGGTCCCGCCCATCCCGTCCCGTCCTGCCACGTTCAAGTTGGCCTTTGCCTTGAACATTTTTGGGGTTTACTATAGGAAAATGTGATGATATTTTGTGTTCTAACACAATTCTAAGTAATAAGAACTTATACATAGAAAGACTTTTGTGACTGAATACACCAATTGTATGACGCCCATCTGAGGACTCCAGATCAACCTGCACAGGAGAAATGAAATAAAATATTATGAATCTCCGTCCAAACATTAACGTAACAAAAGAACGGAAGAAAAGTGGGTGAAAATCATTGTAGTTTAAAGTAGGCACAGCTGCATATTTTTTTTTATTTTTTTTTATTACCCAGGTTCTCCAGTTTTGCCGGATCAATCACGGGCCATCCAGTGCAGCCTCTCGTATGCGGCGGAGGTAAATCGTGGGATGTCTTCTATGCGTGCGGGGTGGCGGCGCACCCTTATACTCCTGGCCTCAAGGGAGCCCCCTACAAGGCATTTACACTCTTACAACATCAAATGGCTGCTCCAGCTGCTCCTGCCGAGGCAATTACATCACTTTCACAACACCAAATGGCTGCTCCAGTGCTCCTGCCAAGATTTGAACTCCCCACACTGAGGTTGCAAGTCCAGCAGTGCTGCTTCCTTAACTGCACGGATGTGCCCCGGGGGGCTTCTAAGGACCCTGAAACCCAAGGTAGGAATTAAACCATAAAGATTTCCCTTGGGGGGAATCGAACCGATGACCTCCCCTTCGAAAGGCCACCAATATACCACTGGGCCAAGGCCCATTAGGTGGCACTGCTGCATATATATATATATATTTTTTTTTGATACCTGGGTTAAGAACGGGACTAATCACCGACCACCAGAATGCTGGCCCCATGATATCTTGGCGGAGGTAAATCGCGGGATGTCTTTATGCAGCCGTGCGAGGTGACAAGACTCCCTTATACTCCGTAGCCCCAAGGGAGCCCTCCTACAAGGCATTTACATCACTCTTACATCACCAAATGGCCGCTCCAAATTTCTTTCTGCAAAGAGGCATTTACATCACTCTTACAACACCAAATGGCTGCTCCAGCTTTGCACCTGCCAAGATTTGAACTCCCCACACTGAGGATACAAGCCCAGCAATGCCGCTTTTTTAACTGCACGGATGTGCCCCGGGGGGCTCCTAAGAACCCTGAAACCAAGGTAGGAAATTAAGCTCCAAGAATCCCCTTGGGGGGACTCGAACCGGCGACCTCCCCTTCGGAAAGTCACCTTTGTACCACTGGGCCAAGCCCAGCAATGCCGCTTTCTTACTCTCATGGATACACACTCACCAGCAATTCCATCAACAGCTCGGACTATTGGATCAAAGCATTGAACTAACTGTTGGTTTTTGCTTCTGTCTCTTAAATATTCCTAGATGATTAGGAAGGAACACAAATAAGTTAACTGAAAGGGGATAAATTAATGTTGATGAGCTCATAGTTAGCTATAGTTGTTCTTTTAGAGAAGCAACCTTACCATTTGAGAATGATACCAACATCAAACACATGTTTAGTAAAAGTAGAATCCCGTGAAACTTTCATTATGGAGAACTTACTGGAGGAAGAAAATTTGTCATAATTTCCATTCCCCAATTCCAGAAAAATGGTGAGATGGGGTTTCAAGCATAAATAGGCTGCGGCCTTGGCCTGGCCTTGGTCGTGGCCTTGGCGTCTAGTCAACGCTTATCCCTCATAGTCAACGGATCTCGCATTGTCTTGCGGGATCCCGCGTCCCGCAAGTGGGACGGGATGGAACGGAGTATTTTAGTCCCGTCCGTTTTGCCCCATCTCGTTCCCGTCGTGGGACAACATAATTTCGTCCCATCCCGTATTCCCAAATTGACAGCATAAGCATAAGTTAGGTTTTGACAGAGGAGTACTGTTTACAAAGCAGATAAACTAACACGTATGTTTGTTATACATTTTAATAGTAGATACATATAAATATTCTTTTTATCTACTTTCTAAATATTCAATTTTACGTTATAAAAATAAATAGCAAATTTTATTTTCATAAAAAATATCTAGAGATAAAAAAAATTGATATTGAATACGTATTTATTTAGGAATGGGGAAATACTGATTTCCTCGATTGTCTCTCTAAAGATTGGTGGTAAGATTTGGATTCAAAACAAGTGGTGGAACTGGTGATAACAAGAAGAGACAGTATTTCAAAAATGTATTGTTATCGCCTAACATAAATCATCAATGAAAAGAGGCAAGAAAAGAAGTTAAAAATAAAAATACTGAAAATCTAAGGAAAAAAGAAAAAGAAAAAATCGAACCAATCATCTATCATCTACCATACACTTTGTTCTTTTCAACGCAATATTTTCTTTAATCTCAAGTCGACGCATCAGTTTTAATCACTATTATCCATGTTTACTTCCAAATCCGAACCTTGCCCTTGTCAAACCATGATTTTTTTATACAATCTTAGGTTATTAAATATATGAACAATGAAAACCAACAATGGACAATAAATAGACCATTTTTGCCAAGGTGATTTTGACACCATCAAGATTTTGTCAAGCTTAATAGTGCGAATTTCTGAATACTTCCTGGATCTACAAACAAAAATCACATCCATCGCAAAGTACTCTACTTTTTATAGGATTATTGCAGGAGATTGGGGATTGGTTGGGGAAATTCTGCTTAATCGGATTCTCGTCTCACTAAAAGTCTACTTCCTCAGATAACCTTACTCTTCCCGAGTATATATACTCCATCTCCTCCTTCCATGTCTGCATAACATTCAAATTATTAGCCGAGCAATGCTAGGGGCACAAAAAAATCTCACAAAATCTTAGCCACAAATAGAGTTGGCAAATTTGATTGAATGTTGAATTAATGAGCAATGGGGCCCACAAACACAACATCCAATTTACTTGTTGACAACACAGTTTGTGAGCAAGATTTTGTAAGATTTTTTTTGTAACTTTAGTATTAACTCAAATTAGCCACATGAAATCTGTACATGCATATTTTTAACCAAAGGCAACAGTCTTCCAATATTTTAAGAATTTGGATCAAAATAATCACAAGAAATTCACCTGATGCCGGAAGGATATCCTCATACGGGGTACATTTGTCTTTTGGATATCATTTCCTTCAGGTCCTCTTTTAAAATAGTTGCCACCAAGCCAATGTGCCTAAGGAAGTGAGATAAGAACAAGGCACATGGATATCATAGTTTAATTCACGAGATAACCCATTTAAACACATCTCTTTTGACAGCAAAATCAAAGAAAATACACTCCATGTTGCAGAAAAACACTACAAATACGTATTATGAAAAAGAAATAGAAATTTCAGACCACGTGCAGATTGAACTTATATAGCCTCATTATATGATCTTGCTTAGAATCTGTATTTTACCAGAAGTGACGCTCAATATGGTCCAAACTATAATCATCTTTTTGTATCAATCGTATTCTCTCGTTGTCCCAAAATGAGTATCAATTTTCTAATGAAGTTGCAACTTCACCTACGAGTTTTGAAAACTATCACGTTCCAAAGTCCAATGTACACTTGAAAATTTATAAGGTGGTTACCAACATTAATTATGCATATGTGCTACTAAGATTGCTTAAAGTCTCGACTTCCTTAATTTCTTTGATAATCCAAAAATCACTCTTTTTGGGACAGATATTAAGCCTGAATAAAGACACTTTTTTTAAGTAAGCACCAACACCAAGTCCAACCATCAATTTCAGCAACGAGTAATACTGCATAGTTGAGGTATGGAAATAGGTAACACCTGATATGGCAAACATGGGACATTACCTGCACCGCTAAAATATTAGGCCAGACCTAACACGACAGGGTGCCACATCAGGTGTACCCATTTTCATGTCTCATGGGTATGCTACGCAGTACTCCATCTGTTCCAAAATGAATGTCTAAAGAAATTTTAAATTTGATCTTGAACAAGAGCAAATTTGAAAGTTTTTTGGACATTCATTTTGGGACGGAGGGAGTACTGTATTACTCTTCAGCAAGTTCAGAAGAAGTAGGGATTTTGTCAAATCTTTCACCTTGGCTCCATGTGAGAATCCGGACTGATAAACAGAATTTCTTGCTATTTCACAAAGATCACAGGAGCTCAACTTCCAAACCTGGAAGACAACGATTTTCGTAAGCCACTAGTAACACGACAAAGACAGTGGCCATTACAAGTGCCAGAATTAGTGAACGAACCTTTGCTGCAACACTATATTCTTCTACCAGCGGTTCCTTCGTTAGATGGATTTGCAAAGGATCATCAGTAGAAAGTGAAACATTTAAGCCACGCTGGAAGAACATCGGAAATGGGTTGCGATGGTAGTCGAGGAAAAGAGAATTGTTGCTCAGAGGAGACATGGCCAATCCAATCTGAAAAAGAAGGATCAGTCACCAGCCATTTCCTATTTAATGAAAATAAGAAACTTGAGAGTTTTCCATGGATGTTGTCATGCTAAACTTTAACTGTAATTTACAGTATCCTCACTACAAAAACTAAATCAATCAGATATTTGATCGATTACCCTTGACAATGAAAACCCTTTTGAAAAACCAGCTTATCTCGGAATAAGTAGCCTTAGTAAATCAGAGACGCCGAAAACATACTTTTTAATTACAAAAGAACTCACACCTATAGTTCAGTACCCAAAAGAGAAGTGATCACTCAAAAATCAAGTAATCAAATAAGTGCCTTTCAGCATTACACGGAGGAAACAACAAAAAGTCATCAGTTCTTTTTGTGATTAATCTAAGTCATTGATTTTTTTTTTCAACACAGCATAATTGTGAACTTCATCAACATCTCATCAAATTTAGAATTGAAGAGCAGAGCCAAAAGTGATAAACTAATTTTCCTTAACGAAATTGACTCTCATATATGGACAACATCATCAGGAAATGGGGCACATAGGATATCCTAAAATAGAGCTTTAAAGTTTAAATATTGTTCCACCACATTACACTTGCCTTCATCCCCCATGAAAGGGTCCTACTTTCCATTTTCTGCTGTCCGAAAAAGAAGGTATATTTCCAAGAAAGGAAACAATTTTAGTGCAATTTCATGATGGTACAAGCAAGTAAAGCTACATCCTTACAAAGTTTGACTTGTCAACGCAAACCTTTTTTTGGGACACAGGAAGCAACAAGTTTTATCGTAGTATTCTTTTGGTCATGCTTCAAAACCTCAATAATAAAACTAGCTGTAGCTATATGATCATGGTGATATATCTCACATGATAGCATTTAGCAATATCGTTAAACCAAATTTCTCTAGGATAATACTCAAAAGTTGAACTTACCTGTGCAAGATAGTACAAGTACTGCAATACTGGAGATTTTCGCAGATTGATCCCATGAGATATGTTATGGCAAAGAAGGAAGGCAGCGGCTAAATGGTCAACATCACCTGCCTGAATAGATTGTAATATAAGCAGAGTCCAATTATGAAGTGCCATAAACATCAATAAGATATTCAATGAGAGATGTAATGAGAGAAAATACCTCTCCACAGTGAGGCCTGAATCTTATTGTTGGCATGCCTTTTGATTCACGGAGCTGAGAAACAAATCATAGCCAAAAGAATGATTTAGTCAACTTCAAAAGGATCCTATAAAAAGAGAAGATGAACAGTGATACAACATTATCACGATCCTATTCCTAAGACTGGTTCGCTTGTTTGTTGGTTAACTCCTTTTTTAATTAATTCCGCCATACAATGATGTTTCTCCCACTCCCACTTCAACGGAAAATACTGCAGATCATTTTATGTCTGTATTCATTATAGATAAGTCAGCATCAGTGATCAGACTAAGATTTCGCTCTCGCACTAGAATAAATAAAACATGGGATGATTACAATGTTAGATTTTACTAGCATACTGACGTATATGATATTGATAACATAATATGAATGATTAGACATGTACAACCTTATTGAGAGTATACACGTTTGCATAGCAGTAATAAGCATAATAGGAATATGCCGGGTTGAACTCATTTGTCCATTCAGCTGGCTTAGGCATGTGTTTCGTTGGGCGCCTCTCTGGTTTACTTTCATCATCCACTATGTCGAGACCCACAACCTGTCATGATCAATAGGAAATGTTAAGCACTTTATATAAACTGGAACTCAAGCAAAATCTTTCACTGTTCTACATATCATATGCATGCCCAAAATCTTACATGCAAAAAAGCTACATGAAGATGATTATAAAGAAACAAAATGTACAGAGTACTCTGTGTTATCCAGAAATGTCAATATCATACACCCTACTAGACTGCCAAGTAAGAGACAAAAGGTGCATAACTCAGACATAAAGCTATCATTAGATCTGTATGAACCCTTGTACAGGACAAGATAAAAACTTAACCCCCAAAGAAAACCCTCGGTTCGTATTTTATATTGTCGTTTGTACCAGGTCAGTATAAATTACATTGAAGGCATATACATTCTGCAAAAGGACGCAAGCCATTGATGAAGGACACTATTCTCTGAACTATAAATTTAAAGTGTGAGGTGGAAACACTGATGTAATGTGTATGTGAGAGAGAAACACTAACGTAGTAGTGATGTACTACCCTCCGTCCCACCTCAAACCGGACTAGTGGTCAAACGGATGTAACTTTGACCAATATTTAAATAAGAAATAATGATCCAAATACAAATACAAATACAAATCTAAAAATTGTTATTGAAAGTATTATTAATTGTGATGCAATAACAATTTCTAAAATTTTATTAGGATCATTATTTTTTATTCAAATATTGGACAAAGTTGCATCCGTTTGACCACTAGTCCGGCTTGAGGTGGGATGGAGGGAGTATGCTATAAATGATGGATATTGCACAAAAGTATGGGTGAAAGATATTGCAATGATGTAGATTGATTATATGCAGCTTCCATAAAATCATTTTTTATAAATTAAGAATGATGATTTATCAAATTCGTCATAAAGGATGTAGCAAAGCATAAGAGAAGGACCTGCATTAAGAACACATGCAGTTGAGGATGAGAGTTTGGATCAACAGTGACTTCAAAGAGTGGAATGAACACATTATCTAAAATGTTCTGAAAGGATGTGGCAGTTCCCATACTTTTGTATACATTATAGAGCCGTGGAAGCTGCAGAGAAGAAAAATCATTGAACACACACACAAATCAAAACTCAAAGATCAAAAGTAAAAATCAGTTGTTACAAGTGATGAAATGCTATGAAACATACACATGCAATAAACACAATTTATTTATTTTTCCTGATAACTTTGTTTTGGAGTGAATGGATGCCAATCCTACAGTTAATGGAAATGAGTAAAGATTTCCTGATATTGGTTTAAATAAAACGTTGGACCTGGGTAAAACTCAACGAGCGGTTCAGTAATTTCTCATAATCATTAACAGCTGGAACTCTAAATATGCAGATACATCTCTTTGTATTTTTTATGCTCATTCAAAGAGGTAACTCTGAGTAGGATGAGGGAGTATATGCCTACAACTTCACAAAAATAGAGATGCTACAGGGGGTGAACACCCTCGGCCATATATTACCTACATTCTTATAAAGCT
Source organism: Adenophora triphylla var. japonica (assembly GCA_022495995.1). Classification (NCBI taxonomy): domain Eukaryota; kingdom Viridiplantae; phylum Streptophyta; class Magnoliopsida; order Asterales; family Campanulaceae; genus Adenophora; species Adenophora triphylla. The sequence goes on from JAFEMH010005380.1 coordinate 123,595, forward strand.
TCCGACAAATGCTCAACAGACTTCATAAACAAAAGGGAACATGAATAAGTAGTATCCACAAACGGAAAAAAAAAAGTCAGTTGGACATCTTTCTCTTTGCAGAAGCTAACAAGTGCACAGAGGCACTTGTTAATGTTATCTTTAAGAAAATGTCTTGCATTGGTATCGGTCTCCAATCCACTGAAGCATTTCAATGTCCCAGATGCACTCTTTGACAGGACTTTTATCTTTTATACCAGCATGGACAGTCAGGTATGTTCCTTCAAAAGATAACTTGTATAGCATGTTATGATGAGTGAATGTATATATGTGCATGACAGATGACCTGCTGAAATGAATTTAGCAGGTTCCACTCAAAAGTTGCCACCTAACCCCCCTTTTGACCTAGAAAAGTGGTATTTTCATAAACTCAAATTCCAGAATCTCTATCTACAGTTGACCCCTGTTTAAATGACTATATCCGTGGAAAGAACCTATAAAGATGACCACAATAAAGTAACCTCACCGTTACGAGCTCAATGGGTGCAAAGATATCAAGAATAACTATCATCAATCTGAATACAGTTTTCTGCAACCAATGTTATCACACGAAAATAAGGAATAATATATAATTCAACGTTACCTGGATCAACCAAACGGCATTCTTACTATAAATTCTATTGTTGATGAACCAACTGGCCAGCTGATCCCATTCACTTTGCTTCCTTCCGTAGATAGACACCCTATACTCAGCTAGCTAGAAAATGGATAAGGAACGGCAAAACTTTAGACAGCAACTTCTCAAGATCAGCTTTACTAGATATTAATCAGTTCTAAGACTGTAGCACTTTAATTTCCAAAATGATATAGAGCTCAACACGATGGAGTTTAGAAAAAAAAAAAGATGGATAGAGTTACCACAAATCCTAGTGAGAGTAACAATTTCAATCTGGGTTGCAAAATTTTCATTTTATCCCTCTTCACAACTTCTTTTTTTGATATACAAGTGCCAAGGTCAACATGAAGACATATTATCAATGAAAAAATTGACAACATTAACAACAGAATTCAGCTATTCAATCTTTAGTTTGAGAAACATCATTTTTTGCAGAGGAAACAAAAAGACACCATTCATCTTACAACACGGGGCCATCTCTCAACCAGCTTTTAGATATATTGTTAGTTTACGTTCGTATTTTGAATATGGAAAGTCATGAGTTCAAGCCATCCTACATAAATCTGTTGCTCAATTTTATTCCTTTTTGTAGCAAGACTGTTCCCCAGATTATTATTGAGATGCACCAAGTTATGCTGGATTTCTGTCTCTAAGTGTCCTAGAGTTTCACTCATACTAGATCTTCAATTTTTTGTGTCTTTACTCGGACATCACTGAAAATAGATTGTGGTGGATGCAAGGGAAATAGCAGTCTTCCCAAGGAACTTGTTCTCAAAACATCCAAATCCATATGGATATTAAGTAAATTCAAGAAGGGTTTATCATCTGTTGCTTTTTGTGAAGCATGTAACATAACCTCCATATTAGGCGTCGTTACTAATAATACTTGCAACAAGAACCTCGCATAATTTTTCATAACATCATTTTTTAAAGGCAAGGTCCTTGCCTTGAGTGCCTTTGCCATTTCTCTCACATACAACAACAACAATAACAGCAAAGCCTTAGTCCCAAAAGGACATGGGGTGGGCTAACATGAATCAAAATATGGACTCGCCGAAGAAGAGGTGAGAAAACATTGACAAAGTGGAAAGATGGGAATTATTTTTGCCAAGTGTCTTAACAGAGAGTGTAAGATGACCATTTATATTCCTGGCTTTCTGAATACTTGTCATTACTTTTTACATTATGGCGAAGCCTTCCCTTGGGCAGAAGATGCCCCTCCTTGATATTTAAACTTTTTCAAAAGAACAAAGAACAAACTATTTTGGTTTTCTGATACAGATCTCATTTCTTCCTAAAGATGACAGATTGATTTTAGTTACAAGCTCTGAGGTTGTTGAGCTTTATCGCCTACGATAAGGAGAAATTTCTTATCCATCAAGCCTTTCAAACCTATATTAGCTATATTTTGGAGATATCCTAAGCAGATGGGTCCCTAATGTGTATGGAAGCTTGTTGACTCTAACTTGCCAAAAGCATAGTAGCGAAGAATTGTTGTTAGTCCCCAACACACACACACGCAGTGCCCACACCTGATATTTACTTGCTTCTAAATCTGATAGAACTTGCTTCGTCACTTCTCCCATGAAACGACCTGGATAAAAATGGAAAAGGAATATATGATTCATGTTACAAGCGTGTTACAAGGCAAATAATTACCAAGGATGTAAAAGCAATTCGAATGATAATTATAAAGCTAAGAAAGTGACAAGATCACAAGAATAATAACACGTGTCTTTAATCTCGAATGCAACTCCAATAAGTCAAGAAAAAACACACACCTTTCACCATCAATAGACAAAGACACCAAATGCATAAAAGTGTTATCGACATGTGGGAAGGAAAACTATTTCCTCTTGCCCAAAATGAGCATCCTTTCATGGTATTTGAAGGAAACTAAGGAAGTCGACTCTTAAGCAATTTTAGTAGCACCTGCACATAAATTATCCTTGGGTTTCACCGTATTTATACAAGTGTACAGTAAGGACATGGTAGTTGGCAAGGTAACCTTATTAGCTTCATTAGGAAATGGACACTCATTTTGAAACAAAAGTTTCTAAGAAATGGACCCTTGTTCCGGGGCGGGGGAGCGTTAAAGAAGTACTTTAGGGAATTGTCTGAGAAGGTAATGGAGGAATCCAGCCCACTGAAATTAAATGTGGATTCCCAAACAAGTAAACAAAGCTAGACAAAAGCATTTACTTTCGAAGGGACTTCAGATTTCCAGAAGTTACTACGAATGAACTTTGAGCAATAATTATAGGTTGATTTAATTATACTAATGTAAATCTAAAACTTGTAATTGATACACCACCAACAATACTATCGATAACAAGTTTTACATTTTCATTAGGATAATTCAAGAAACCTAAAATAATTGCTCAAAGTTAATTCGCAGTAACGGCAAAAAAAGTGGGAAGATCATTTTGGGACAGAGGGAGTACCACTTTAGAAATGCAAAACACAATGTTCTTAAAACTGTCTACTATGAAGAGGTGGAGAGATATACACGTCTTCAATGCAACTAAGGAAGAAGACCAAGGATAAAACAAAAGGAAAACCATTTCATGTTGCATAAATCATAATATTCAATCTTCAAAACCAAATGCAAAGGTGTGTTGTGTTATGTTTCACAACAAACCTTGAATTAGGTTGTCCTGCTTTAAAAAGATCTCTCTGAGCCTGCTCTGTCCACAAGGATTATACTTGAGATTGAATTTGTCAAATCGATGAAATGTACTCTTGTCCGCGTGAACATCCAGTAAATCAACATTAAGATCATACCTGTAATGCCAATGTTAATAGTGACAGAGAATATTCCTAAAATTAAATCAAGGGAGTAGAGTTTATTCTTACCCAGTTAAGTCCAAACTCTCAAAAACTTCCTTCAGCGTAAGATACTGCCCATCACGGAATATGACAACCTGCATTAGCAAAGAATAAACACCAGAAATGAACTGGATCAACTATGCCCGCAACAACACTAAATAAAAGGTACTCCCTCCGTTCCTTCATGAATGTCCAAATTTCACTTAGGGGACATTCTGGAAATGTTTACTTTTTGTACAATTAGAAGGCAAAGATTAATAAGTATTCTTGTTTTCCACTTCCAAACGTTTAATTTTGCAAGTAAAAAGTGACTAGTGAAAAAATTGGCAAAAAACATTTAGGGACAAAGTTTTTTCCAAAAATGACATTCATTGTGGGACAGATTTCTTGAAAATGGACATTCATTTAGGGATAGAGGGAGTATAGTTACTTGAATAAAATTTATAACAGTTCCAGAATAATCCACAACAATGCCTATACCTCATCTGGTTCTTTCCTTAATTTGGACTTAATGAAGCGTAGAAGATGCTTCTGATTCATGCAAGCGGAGTGGTGAACATGCGTGTCAACTTTTCTAATATTGTAGAAATCACGATGTGATGCACTCTTTTGAGCTAGAAACTCCCGATCTGCATTGACTAACAAATGAAGGCGGAATTTCTGTGCGGAATTCAGTATAAAATGCAAGCACAACATAAATATAAGAAAGAATGGCCAGTCACGATAAATTTCTGGAAAATGTTACCTCCTCAAGAAATCGCAGCCGATGATGACAAGCAGATCGCACATTTCCAATGGATATTATTTTTAAGAGGTGATGCATGTCTGTGAAAAAGGTAGTTGAACTTGCAACAGGAAAAAGTTCAACAGGATCTATTTATAGATTAAAAGAAGAAATAATCAGCAAAATATTTCAATAAATGAAACATAGCATACAAAACTCAAACAGTCCACCTTGTCGTAGAGTAGGAAAATGGAAGTAATTAATCTCGTCATTATTTGAGCTTACCACTTTGACTTGCGTAGACACGTACAACTCCATCTTCCATTCTGAAGTGGTGCTGCTTGCAAAATCAGAGAAAAACTGTATTCAACTCTCTCGAAAAATAATTATATTGCTTAATTGACTACCTACAAATAAAATATAGAAGCATCAGCATTAAAATTAATGACTAGTGGACTACTCACAGCAGTTGCTTCAACAGGGGCGAAGTGAAATGGATCTTTGAGGATATCTGATGACTTTGTTTCTCCTGCAGGTTCTTTCCTCCATGGAGCAACTTTTTCCCTGAAAACAAACTTCTCCCGCAGATCTAGGCACTCACGTATCATCTTCCGTACTTCCTCGTCTTCAATGTTCATCGATTCTGCATTCAGATATTTAGACATGCAAGAAAACACATTAAGCAAAAAGCACCATACTTTCCCAACACAAACTAGATAAGAAAAACCACACCAACTAAAATACTACTCAATCTGTCCTACTTGAAGAGGAATGTATTCCTTTTTGGCCGTCTAATCAGAAGAGTAACTTTCATTTTTGGGCAATCCTTTTTCAATCAATTGATTATACTAACCTTTGTTTCCCATCTAGTTTAAATTTGAATGTTGCCTCCTTGTTTGAATTAAATGTTTTGAGGGGAAATTTAGAGAATTAATCAATTGTCAACCACTTTTCTTAATTTGCGTGTTTGGTCAAGCCACACCTCTTCAAGTGGGACGGAGGAAATAATAGCCAGTAGAACCTTGTACCATTAAGGCGACAACTACCGTTACACCCGTGCGTTACGCACTTATAAAATGGATTTTTCTAATGGTGGGTGGGGAGTTGCTTAGTGTGTGAATGATGAGTTTTTCGAATTGGTGTAATTGTGACAGATAGGGATAGATATGTCATTTGGTATTATAGTTTTTGAGGTAGTTGTGGCGTCATAAATTCTGCATTTATTACATCTATAGATTGAGAAAATGTATTTGGCCAATTTTCTGTCTAGGGGGAAGTTTGGGTGGGAAAAACTCAAGAAGTGCTCTATGCACTTCAACTTTTATATAGTGATAGATGTGATGGTTTTGAGAATATACATGTGGATAATAATACCACATATGAACTAGCTGAAGTAATTTGTTCAAATAGAAAAGAAGATTTAAGCAAGAGAAGATAATAAAATACCTTCCCCAGCACACAGCAACTCTGACACCAAAGAAAAGGAAGAAATAGACAATCACTTTGGATGGAGTACCAAAAAGATAAAAAAGAATGTCGAGAGAAGATGCTCAAACAAACAAAATTTGAAATTCTCTTGGTCATCCCAAAGATCAACCACAAGTGAACCTAAAAGTAAAACGACTCTAATACAGAAACAAGTTGAAGAATAGAAGGCAAGAAAGTTAAACCAGTAAACTCTTTTGGAATTGGAAATTGAGATACCGTGCACCATAGTTGTGATGGGTAAAATTGTGCTCGCATGGATGGGATCATTCCCAACAATTTGCATGGAGGTTGTGCCTGCCTTCTCATTCCCATTATCTACATCTGCACCACCTTCAATTGTACTTCCTCTAATTATTTGAACTTGAACACGGTTAGCACTTTCAGCCTCTGATGGAAGGAGGGATGGATTTTGATTGCTCGAGTATATATCCTGCAATATCATAACAAAATTAACTTTCCGTCGTATATATATATATATATATATATATATATATATATATATATATATATATATATATACTTTGAGCTCAGGCGAGTAACCTTACTGTTAGCATACTCACACACTCTAGTTGGGTATACAAAAGGAGGACAGCACAAAAAGTAAAGTGATAAACTAATTAGATTATATAAAACACTTATATAGAAAATTACATGCTGAGAAGAAGTAATCATGCTCTCATAGGTATACTGATTGTCTTCTCCAGTTGCGAGCTCTGTTCTCTCATCATCAGAATCTTCAGCACCTTCAAAAGCATAACTACCCGGGGATCTTGGAGTCAATAGCCTGCCAACAGACCCCACTCTCATCATAGACCCTGAATCATGATCAAGTTGATCTTCCCCTTCAGAATTAATCAAAATTTACTATAAAACAAAATTTTGAGCAGTTAGATGCAATATAAAGCAGAAACTTTCATTACGGCTGTGAGTCTGAAGTTCTCAATTGTATTTTCCAGGGTTCTGAATCTTTATTTCTTTCAGTCATAACCATAAGTGTCTGTTACAATGGAACTGAATATGATCCCAATGCTACAGCATGGTATTGAAGTATTCCTGCTGTAACAGTTTCTTAAGTTTCCTGTATACTCCAATTTCGGTATACAACTATACCGATTACAGTTCAACATGAAACCTCACAAAGTTCAGTTACACTCTGTGATGCTCAGACCCTTCTATTTTGCCAAAGTACCCGTGTCCAAAGGATAGGACATGGGTGTGGGTGTGGGTATGGGTGTGGCTATTTTACACTAAATTTGGTGTAATTTCTTAAAATTTTCCGTACCCGTGTCGGACACTCGTAACCGAGTCCGAGCATCATAGGTTATACTTGGGATTAAATATACCTTTTTGATTGAACCGATTGATAAAAAATGTTTATTGATGGTTTTCTTTTTTTTTCTTCTTCTTTGGGTTGATAAACGTTAGAATTCACTAAATAAGATGGAATGTGAAAAGTAGAACAAGCTATCTACCAAGAGATTGAAGGAGGGAAAGTAATTTTTAATGGCGTAAGTAGGAGGACAAGCTGTCCACCAAAAGAATGAAGAGATGAGCAAAATGACAACTATCATGGTCCAACTTGATTTAGTTGTCATGATTTTGAAAATTGTAATCAATCCTATCCCATACTGTCCTTTCGGCTTCCTTGATTTCAATTTTATGATTACTATTGTTACTGGGTCAAGTTAGAATCGTCTGATTCACATCTTAAGATGCTAATACATTGGCTGATCCAAGAAAAACAAGACCGTATCACAAGTGTACAAGTTTCTGCAAAGTACTGAAGCTTATTTTCAATAAGTACGTCTACCATAAAAGTTTTAGCCAGTGTGTATTCTTGAAATTTCAAATATTGTTTTGCGTTCAAAATCAGTTTAAAACACTTGGCTGGATGTTGGATAGAAGAAAAGTCAGTTATGGTTGCATAAAAGATTAGTAAACTTCAAAAGGAATTTCTGCATGAAAAATATGCAAAAGAGCATATATTGAGGTTCACTCAAACCTGTATGTAACTAATTTGTGTTATTCTTTCAAAGAAAATTGACATTTCAGTTGAGGGCTACCCTATAGTACATTGTTAAGTGTTGAAATCAAAATGACATTCACCTGATTACCAAACAAAAGAAATTTTGTATTAAAATGATATGATGCCAATTTCCTGCAATTATTATCACATACGAGGCCATAAGTATGAGGTTGAAGGCTCATTTAATATCATGCATTTTGCAAATCATACTTTTCAGTATCTCCTCGAGTTTGTACCACCGATGTTACGGACATCCTGAAGGAAAAGGAATTTTGTTTACATATAGGTCTCCACTAACGAGGATTATAACATTGGATTTGTTATTTCTTGTTTTCCACTCATACAATATACAGTTTAATCAGGCTAGGGATGGCTGTGACCTATAATAGCCTAAGGACCTAAGGCCTTAACTGAGCTGTGCATGTCATTGAGTCCACTGTAGTGCTGCTCATTGAGAGGCTTAGGATCATATTTAATGTGATTCGTGAGAATTTTATTTCTTAATATACTCGTATAATATATTATCTTCTGTATCCTACTCAAAAAGGGTTAAACTTCAGACAATCTTAAAGGCACAAGCAAAATCAGTACTTTGCTTTTTTGTCCAAACAACAAGGAATAAAGAGAAAACCCTTGGCAATCAAACTTAGCGAAAAACAGTACTTCAATGGGGTGGGGAACTTCAAATAGCAATATCACATAAGTTTTGTTCCACTAACAAGGACACAAAGTAAGAATTTCTACGTAAAAGCATCTAGCATTAGGAGTTAGGGCTAGGCATCAACATAATGATGCTTGTTCATAATGTAGCTTGTTTTAACATACTTTCAGGCAGTGTTAGCATGAACCCAATATGTCACGTCATCCAAACACCTACAATGAAAACTGCCAAATTAATTGAACACTGCCTAAGTTCTTGAGTTCTACAAAAACCTGATATACTTTCGCTTTCAAAATAGAAAAACTTTCAACACTCGAATGCATATTATATAGGTTAAATTTTCAATCTCAATAACTCTTGAAAATAAAATATAAGAGAATACCGTCTCTATCCGTTCGAAGAGGCGGTAGACCAGAGGACATCAAATTGAGTTTATCCAAAGACGCTGATAAAGCAATAGCCCCACTGCTCGCATTTTCACTCAACCATTCGTTCGATACACCTGCATTCGGCAACGACGACGAAACTCTATAGGAATCCAACACATTGTGATTGTCGACCGACGGTTGCAGCTCGTCGCCGTCGTCTTTCCAGTTATTACCATCACCGTCAAGTTCCCGATCATCATTGTAGTCTTCTCCATCGGAGATGATGAAGTTGGCGGCGGAGGAAAGGGACTTGCGGCGGAGCTTGATGAGGCGGTCGAGAACTTGGTCAACGCTTCGTTTGTGGATGTAGAAGGCGGAGATAGCCATTACTGAAGCTCCGAAGAGAGTTGCTATTGCGACGTGGATTGGTGATAATGAGGACGACGAAGATGAGTCCATGGCGGTGGCGGTTGCCGGTTGCCGGTTGGTCAGTTTCGGGGTTCAGGTGAATTTTGGTTTCAGGAAGAAGATTATTGAAGAAAGAGGCGAGAAAAGGGAGGATCAAAGAAATTTGGGCCCACGGATTAGTTAGTGGGCTTTAGTCAGTGCGGTCCATGATTGTGGTTCAGTTGTTATCAAACTAATTTCAATTAAAAATGTCTTGCATAATGGGCTTTATCAGCATCCGATCCGGACCTGACCCACTTGAGCAAATCCAAATATAACAAAATTAATTGTAGTCTTTACCAATTTGAGCCTAAGACTCTCGGCACCTTAAATCCCTTCTATATGGCATACTCCCTTCGACCCATAACAAGCGACACACTTTGTCATTTTGGGCGTCCCACTAATAAGTCATACTTTCTAAAATGAAAAAGAATCTTTACTATTCCCTCCACTCATTCTCTCTCCTACATTATTATAATACTCACAACACCATTATAATTTACTATTCTCTCCTACTTAACTATCTACACTCACAAAACATCAACCTTTTTCACTTTTTCTTTAATTTTCGTGCGTAACAGTAACTAGTAACTGCGTCGCTTGTTATGTATCGGAGGGAGTATGTATAATATGTTTGTTGTCCGTAGATTTGTGTAGCTCCGTGGTTATGGAATTTGGAACTGGTTTTTGTAACACCTCATTATAGCAAATTAATGAGCGGTCGCGGTCTGGATCGATACAAATCCTTCTTGTTTCGTAAACATATGGTCTAGATAATTTTGATGTTCGATATATTCAACGATTATGAAAGTGTTTTGAACCGAATATTATGCAAAATAACTCACCGAATAGTCAAATGTTCTGAGGACAAATGGCCGGGAGATCATTAAAAAGAGAATAGACTGAGATAAAAAAGATTGAATTTTCCGGATATTATCCGTGTCAAGTTTCAATCAATGTCCATGTCCCCCATAGTGTAACGGAGCTTCAACATGCTTGACAATGATTTTAATTATATTTATTGTTCACGAAAATCAAGTCGACTGCGAAATTTAATTGACTAAATTAAAAAGAAAATATAATAATTTGGCATGCGTCATATATATTGATAGTGGTCCGGTCCAAATGGGTCACATTTAAAATAAGGTGTAGTGACATTGATAGTCATCTTATTCAATTATTGATGTTCCGTTGTTCACACTTGCTAGTTGCTTCAATACATTTTCCTTGCTATCTACGTGTCAAAATAACTATTAAAAATAATTATTATTACTTTTAATTTAAATAAATTTAAATAATTTTCTAAAAATTTATTTTGTAACAAAAAAAGAGTTATACATCTTAAGTAAAAAGAATATTTGCTCTGAAAAAATTAATATATACTCCCTTCCTTCGTCCTAACTAAACTGCACATTTTTACCAAAATGAGTGTCTCAATTTAAACTATATTTTAAAATAAAAAAATTATATTTTGTTTCTCGAGTCACTTTCACACTCACAATAAATTTTAACTTAGGTTATAAAGATTTTGAATTTGATTAGACAATAAGGGGACGTTTGGTTGGAAGGAAAGTGGGGAAAAGGAATGGAAAATTTCCTCTTTTTCATTCCTTTCCCCTGTTTGGTTCAAAGATTTTAAAAAAAAAATTCCGAAGGAAAGTTGAATTCCTTCAAATGAAGGAATTCAACTTTCCTTCACAAAAGTGATGGAATCTTCAATTCCGAAGGGCAATGGAAAAAAAAATTTTTTTTGACCAAAATATCCCCAAACCCTACCCACCCCTACCCCCTACCCAGCCCCACCCAGCCCCTATGCCCCACCCCCACCCCCCACCCCCCACCCCCCAACGAATTTTTTTTTTAAATTTTTTTTCTGCCTACCTTCCCCCCCCACCCTACCCTCCCCCCCCACCCTACCCCCCACCCCCACAAAAATTTTTTTTATTTTTTTTCTACCCCCCCCCCACAAATTTTTTTTTTTTATTTTTTTTTCGCCACCCTCCCCCCACCCACCCCACCCCCCACCCCCCACGAATTTTTTTTTTTTTTCCCGCCTACCCACCCCCCACCCTATCCTCACCCCCCACCCCCACGAATTTTTTTTTTTCCGCCTACCCCCCACCCCACCCCCACGAAAAAAATTTTTTTTTACTCATTTTACATACCCCCTACCTACCCCCCACCCCCTCCCAATTTTTTTTTTTTTAAAAAGGATAAATTGGTTATTTTATATGCTTTCATTTCATTCCTATAATTTATATTTTCAAATCAAACATGATTTGTCAAGGAATTGAATGACAATTTCATTCCATTTCGTGTCAACCAAACGGAGGGGCTTGACCAGTTTTTTTCCATTCCAATTCTTTAAGAAATTCAATTTCATTGACAATTCCATTCCTTCACTTTTTTTCCATCGAATCAAACGCCTCCTAATGGTGTTAAAAAGAAGTTGAGGAATGGAATGAAATTCTAGAAGGTTAGGATGAAATGGGAAAGGAAATCAATCAAGTTTCCTATTTGTGAAAAGTAAAAGACATCATATTCATGATGATGATGAACAAATTAAAGTGCAAAAAGACAAAAATAATATTGTGGCTTTTATTTGAGATTGCAATAATCAAGAAATCAATTCAAGTTTAAATTGTAAATCATTATCTTATAGAAAAGAAAGGTACTTGTATACAAATTGAGAGGCACTAACATTATGATTGGCATGCACATTATCCTTGATTTGTTAACTAACCGATATAAAGTTGTTCAACGTTTTCGGTTTCGATTTTCAAAGGGTATTTGATTCGTAAATTTCTTTTATGACAAATCACCCTCCCTTTGATTTTTCAATAAATCGTAATGATTCGAAAGTTTTTATACAGTAGTATATAATAATGAATATAGTATTATTATATTTATAAATATGTGAATATAATACTGTATCTATAATACAACATGATAAATGAACTTCTCGAACATTATAATACTTTTTTTAAACTTTTCGGTCACTCTCTTTTCTTCAAAAGATGATCTTTCTAGTCAATGTTAGGCATGTGGCATAAAAAAACACTCTCCATCCATACAGCATCGGGATAAATGGCGCACTTTCCTTTTTGTTCACCTCAAAATAAATGACGTGTTTATAATTAGGAAATAAAAGTAGTACAATTTGTCTGTATAAACTAATAAAACACATCTCTTAAAAATATTGACAAGTTAAATATGATATTATTACAGAGAACAAAAAGAGGGAGTAGCAAATTGGTGCACAAAAGCATTTACATGCGACAAGAATTTGAGAAAGGATTCCAAAGCAAAAATAAAATATAGACAAACCTTACTCTAGAAAAAGACTATCGCAACCATAAGAATTTGAGAAAGGATTCCATCTATCTTTTCTTTTTCCATTTTTCTCATGCAACCATTAAAAATTAAGAGTAAATGTAAGTATAAATAAAGATATAATAATAAAAGAGCATTAAAAAGCTACTACCTCCCTTTCAATTTAAGTTTCTTATTTTTTTTTAATATATTTTATATTAAAGTTTTTAATTGTTTTATTATTTAAAATGAACAATTGGACCACTTGTCATTTAAAAAAAAAAACTTTTTGTCCACTTTCTTTCTTATCTTTTACTCCCTCCGTTCCACGTCATTGTGAACCATTTTTTCGGGCACAATAATTAAGAAATATTATTAAGATAATGAAAATGTGTGGTAGGAAATGAAGAGAGAGAATAAGTGAAGTTAATAGTAGGTTGGTTGAATAAATTGTATGGTGAAAAATGAAGAGAGAGAATGAGTGAGTGGGGTAGGGTGAATATAAAATAATAAATTTGTTTCCATTTTGGATAGTTTGCATTCACATGGAGCGGACCAAAATGAAAATAAGTTTACATTCACGTAAAACGGAGGAAGTATTTTTTATACTCATAATATTTACATTTTCTTAATTTTCGTACCCAATATTACACAGGGAGGTATAGCCGTATAGTAGGGATGGCCAAACCGGACCGAAACCGGAAAATCGGACCGGAACCGGCCCGGAAAAACCCGGAACCGCCATGAACCGGGGAGAAAACCGGAACCGGTTTGGAGGCGGGCCGGTTAAGGTTCACCAAATTGGTGAACCGGACCGAAAAAAGCCCGGAACCGGACGAAAATTTGTTGTTTTTCAATAGAACCGGCCTGAAAAAGCCCGGAACCGGATCAAAACAGTGAGAAAACCGGAACCGGATAACCGGAACCGTAAGAAAAGCGGGCCGGTTAAGATTCACCTCCTCACCAAATCGAAACCGACGATTCAAGGCTCAGAATCGGAATCGGATCGAATTTGGTCATCCCTACCGTATAGGGACGGAGGGAGTAGTTTAAGGTGGAATGGATTCAAACCACTTGAAAGATACGTTACTGATTAAAGTGACAAGGACAACGCAAAAAGGTAGTACCAATCATAGGCTAATGAATCAGTGCAACACATTTTCCATAATCACTGTCCAACATTAAAATTAAGAAAAAAGCCCACCACAAACAAAAATGTGTTTAAATTTTAATAATTGGCAAAAACCACAAACAAAAATGTGTTTAAATTTTAATAATTGGCAAAAATGCAAAAAAAGTATTCAAATTTGTATGACGACATTGAATTTGATACATAAACTAATTTTTGTTACATTCAAGATAATTGAACTATTTTTTGTTACATCTAAGGTATTTTCCTCTAACGATTTATATTTTTTCAGTAAATAGGCATATTAGATACATGTGACCCAAATTTTTAAAAGTAAAATAGGAAAATTATGATTTTCTAAATTTTACAAATTTTGGGAGTTCAATATGTAAATTTTAAAAACAAAAAGTGAAGTAAAGGAAGAACCTCGTAAGGGGTTAAATAAAGAAATAAAAACTAACATTCCCCCTACATCCCAGATTGTCCCAATCCTATATTCCCATCGGACAATGATACACAAAGTGAAAATATATAGGGAAAACTAATAGTGAAAATGTATAAACCATTAAATAAGTTTCTATTAGTAGGATACACAAAAATTTGTTGCAATCCAACGTAATACACGTTTTTGATATAATCTTTCCCTACACATTTTCACTATACATATCATTATCCATTCCCACCTCCTTCTCTATCTTCTTCTTTCATGGCCGCCTCCGCCACCATTTCTTCTTCGACCGTCACTTTTCCCCTAACTACGTACTTTGACCATTTTTCCCACCCCATATCCAAGATAACAAATATGGAACAAGGAAGAAACCTCTCTCCTCCATATCCCTTTATTCGCAGTCGTCATGCACTCGAGCAGTACTCTCCCACCGTTTTGCACCACTCCAATGTTAGAGATAAAGAAGGAGATTCACCAAATATTCAGCTAGCTAAGTTGGTATTGAGCCAACTTATGAAAGCTACCTTAGTTAGAAGTATTCTCCAATTAAAATTATATTTACTATATTAGAATCCTAGTTATATTAGGTTTTGTTATTACCTTATTTACTTCCTCTTGTTATGTATAAATAGGATATCACTACTACATTTCTGACCTAATGCAACGCATCTAACGCATCTAATGTAACGCCACGAGCTAATGTAACGCATCTAATGCAACGCCAGAGCTAATGTAACGCATCTAATGCAACGCCAGAGCTAATGTAACGGCTAATGCAACGCCAGAGCTAATGTAACGCATCTAATGCAACGCCATAGCTAATGTAACGCATCTAATGCAACGCCAGAGCTAATATAACGAGTCTAATGCAACGCCAAAATCCTAATGTAACGCCTAAATTACTAATGCAACGCCAAAATTCTATAACCTATACTATATACCATATACCCTATACCCTACACTATACTCTATAACCTATATCATATACCATATACCCTATACCCTATACACTATACCCTATACCCTATGCCCTATACACTATACCCTATAACATATATCCTATACCCTATACCCTATACATTATACCCTATATCCTATACACTATACACTATACCCTATACCCTATACCCTATACCATATACCATATACCCTATATCCTATACCCTATAAACCACTATACCACTATCTGTTTATACCATATACCCTATACACTATACACTATATCATATACCCTATATCCTATACACTATACCCTATGCCCTATACACTATACCCTATAACCTATATCCTATAGGGTATAGGGCATATGATATAGGGTATACCCTATAGGGTATAGGGTATACCCTATAGGGTATAGGGTATAGAGTATACCCTATAGGATATAGGGTATACCCTATAGGATATAGGGTATAGGGTATAAGGTATATGGCATAGGGTATAGGGCATATGGTATAGGGTATAGGGTATACCCTATACCATATACCCTATAGGGTATAGGGTATACCCTATACCCTATGCCCTATACACTATAGGGTATAGGGTATACCCTATAGGGTATAGGGTATACCATATACCTATAGGGTATACCCTATAGGGTATAGGGTATACCCTATATCCTATAGGGTATAGGGTATAAGGTATAGTGACATGTGGCATGTGGCATATGGTATAGGGTATACCCTATAGGGTATAGGGTATATCCTATAGGATATAGGGTATAGGGTATAAGGTATAGGGCATAGGGCATATGGTATAGGATATACCCAATAGGGTATAGGGTATACCCTATAGGGTATAGGGTATAAGGTATAGGGCATAGGGCATATGGTATAGGGTATACCCTATAGGGTATAGGGTATACCCTATAAGGTATAGGGTATAGGGTATACCCTATAGGATATAGGGTATAGGGTATAAGGTATAGGGCATAGGGCAATACCCTATACCTTATACCCTATAAGTATTATTAATATTTTAAAAGTATAATTTTTTTTTTAATTTTTTTTTGAATTGAGATAAATATTTTAGACATTTTTTGGTAAGGAAGTTTTTTTAAAAAAATTATATAAAATAAGTTAGAAATTAACTAAATATTTCTATCAATTATTACTTAGGTATATTAATATTTCTTAGAAGTTTAAATTATTAAATTAATGAGTATTATTATTAATTAATAACATTATTATTATTAATTATATAATAATAATTATTAATATATTCAATTATTTAATTGAATAATTAACAATAAAAGTATATAATATAAAAATATTTACTTTTTTCATATTATGTATTATTACTAGTTATTATTAATATTATTATTAAGTATTATTTATTTTTAAATTTATTTTTGAATTGAGATAAATATTTTAGACTTTTTTGGTAAAGAAATTTTTTAAAAAATTTATTAGGCATAATTAATTATTAGTACTATTATTAATATTAATTAATTAATATTAATAATTCATTAATAAATATTATTGATATTAGGCATAATATTATTTTATAGTTTAAATTATTAGTATTATTATTAAGTATTATTAATAATAGCATCATTATTAGTATTATTATTAAGTATTATTACTAATAATTTTTAAAGAAATAAAAGTATATAATATAAAAATATTTACTTTTTTGATATTATGTATTATTAGAGTTGTGGACCGTTGGATTGAATGTGTGAATGGTTGGATTTGGTTTAGCTCATGATCCGCGTGATTATTTGAGACCCAATCAAACAATGCCATGTGTCATTATTTTATTGGTTCTCATATAATCACGCGGATCATGAGCTAAACCAAATCCAACCATTCACACATTCAATCCAACGGTCCACAATTAATCAAAACAAACCAATAAATCCCTCTTTCTCTCCTCATTTCTCTCTCTTTATTTTTATTTTATCAAAATAAACAAAAGTTTCTCTCTCTCTCATTTCTCTCCTTCTTCTTCTCAGTCAAACAACCAGATCTCCACAACCCACGCCTACCCACAAACGTCTTCTTCTCAGTCCACCGGAATCCATGGCCGCCTTCCTCTTCCTCTCCACCATTTCGGCAAAACCCAACCGGCCCTTACTCATTTCCGTCTTCTTCTCTAATTCCGGCCCTTACTCATTTCCGTCCAACTCCTTCCTGAATTCCAATAACCGCCAAAAGTAGTACGTTTGCTTCTTTTACTTCTCATTCCTTTGTTAGCAAGAACACGTTTCTGGGCTACAGTTACCTCAGGTTTAATGATTTCATCCAACATATCATAATCAGAAACAAAATTCATAGAGTTTGGATTTGTATTCTCTCCGTTTCAGAAGCATATCAACTGAAAACCAAGGATTGGAAACATCAAACTCAGATGCTCGCTCTAGACAAAACCCAGAAACGTAATTGTATTCCGACTCTTCGGGTGTAATGAAACCATAATCCAATCCTTTTTCCCAATGAAAATCTTTATTGGCAGGTTGAGAAACGCCACACGAGAAAGCAACAGAGACATCTCCAATTTCCCCTAACCTAACATTTGGACGCCTTTGTCTCTTAGAATCCATACTCAAGGCTGAGAAAAGGCCGGCGTTGTTTGCTTTTACAGATCTGAATTTGTTTTGTCCAAATCTGAATTTGTTTTTGCCCAGATCTGAATTTGTGTCTTTGTTTATAATTGCTAATGAATGTGTATATATTTCTTATTCTTTTTGCAACCATTGAAATTGAAGGTGGTGGTTGATGGTGGCAGGTGGTGGTTGTGGTGTAAGAGAAGTTTAGGGGACTAAAGTGTGACTCTAAGAATATATCAAGGATCGATTTGAGGAAAGTAAAACTTAAGGGACTAATTTGAGGAAAATAAAATCTAATGGACTGATTTGAGAAAAATAAAACCTAATGATTGATTAAGAAAAATAAAATTTAAGGGACTCGATTTGAGAATAATAGAACTTAAGGGACTCGATTTAAAAATATTTACAAAAAATTATATATATATATATATCAAAAATAAAAATATAGAAAAAGAAAATTAAAAAAATTAATTAAATTGTGAAATTATGTAATAAATTTTAGGGACTCATTTAATTTTTGGCGTTACATTAGGTATTCAACCACTTTTTAAATTGGCGTTGCATT
Source organism: Adenophora triphylla var. japonica (assembly GCA_022495995.1). Lineage (NCBI taxonomy): Eukaryota > Viridiplantae > Streptophyta > Magnoliopsida > Asterales > Campanulaceae > Adenophora > Adenophora triphylla. Next base: position 141,794 of record JAFEMH010005380.1, read on the forward strand.
AGGTTCTTTTTGGCGTTGCATTAGGTGTTCATATAGTTTTAAAATTGGCGTTGCATCAGGTATTTACCTGATGCAACGCCAAAGCTCTGGCGTTACATTAGCTTACTATGTCGTTGCATTAGACCTAATGCAACGCAAGAGAATGCAACGGCCATTTGGCGTTACATTAGGCCTAATGTAACGGTTTTTGGGCCCTAATGCAACGAAAATTGGCGTTACATTAGGTCAGAAATGTAGTAGTGTATTTACAATATCAATAAAACTCAAGATATCTTCTTCAATATTTATCAAAGCTTACATGATATCAGAACTTAGATCACCAATAAAATTTTTCTTTTCTTTTTATCCCCATGGCTGCCGAAGCTACTATCTACCTCACCAATCCTTGCCCTTAAATCATGGCTCTCAACCCACATTTCCCAGCGCCTATTCTGCACCACCTCCAATCAACCCACACCCAATTGGTCCTCCGCCAGTGGAGCCACTCACCATGTTACTCATGATCTCAAAAACCTCTCTCTTCATTTCCCTTATGATAGCACTGAAGAACTTCTCATTGGTGATGGCTCAGATCTTCATTCTCCTTGTAATTTTCCTTTCTCCTCTTAAATTTCTCTTCGTTACTTTTGGATCAAAAAAAGAAAAAAAATCTTGCACGGCCGTGTCTATTGCTTTGCACGGTCGTGCCACACGTCTTCAAAAAATATATTATTTTTTATCTCAAATTAACTCTCATTCTTAAATTGGTCATCTCTTAGACCACTTCAAATTGGCGATGCTATTGTGTCATCTCCTTCTTAAACTTTTTTTTCTTATCCCAATGTAACGTTGAGTATTATTTCTCCTCTTCACTCAATCTCCCTTTAAAAACCAAACCTAATTAGTTGTCGAGACATAAAATCGCCGTTGAGACGTAGTCGATGAGACACAAAATTTCTCATCATTCCGACGTAAAATTATCGTCATCAAGACGTAATAAACAACAACAATAACAATAAACAACAACAACAACAACAAAGTCTTCAGCAACAACAAGTCTTCAACAACAACAAGTCTTCATTATGTCAAAGATTGGACTCTCCTATCGGCCGTCCATCTTGCGGGGGCATGTTAGAGATAAAGAAGGAGAATCACCAAATATTCAGTTACCTAAGTTGGTATTGAGCCAACTTAGAAAAGTTACCTTAGTTAGAAGTATTCTCCAATTATAATTATATTTACTATATTAGAATCCTAGTCATATTAGATTTTATTATTACCTTATTTACTTCCTCTTGTTATGTATAAATAGGGTCTTTACAATATCAATAAAAATCAAGATATCTTCTTCAATATTTATCAAATCTTACACCCACCATCCGCCATCGTTCATTCACTTCTCTTCTCCGCCAACTACCGTCCTTCCCCTCTTTCATCTGCCTAGCACCAAACTGATGATCTAAAAAAAATTCCCTTCAGATCTAGATCTGAGTCCAAACTTGAGCCTTAATCCCAAGACATACCTCCAATTCGAATTCCCTGGTTAAATTTGAATTCGTTTTTGCAAACCATCAACTTTGTTATAAATTGTTTTTATTTTTCGAGTTTTGAATGAATTTGGATTTTGATTAAAAATTTATGTGCTGGTGTTGATGATGATGGTGGTGGGAAGGGTTGCTTATTGGTGGAAGAAGATTGGGGATGAGGTTGAAGATGAAGGAGGTGTGAGGTTGAGGATGAAGATAAAGATGACTATGATTCCTATTTTAATAAAATGTGTCATATGTATTACAAATGCCTATATAACTTAAAAAATTGACGTCGTTAGAGAAAGGTAACTTGGATGCAACAAAAGAATAGTTGAATTACTTTGTATTCAACGAAAATGAGTTTAGACATCAAATCCAAACTAGTCTTATAGTTTGGACACTATTCGCTCATTAAGGCTGAAAAATTGAGGACCCCAGTCAAATTGTTTGCTAGGGCCTGAAATTTCAGAATCGACCCTGACTATACTACATTGCTATTTTCAAAATATACGTGTTATAAAATAAATGGTTATTTTTATTATTGAATAAAAATAAAAATGGACACTCATAGCTAAATGGAGTAATATGATAATTCTTCCAAGTTGGTATTCCTCTTTTTTCAGAATGATAATTTTAATTTGATATTAATAATCAATTCAATGAATTTTGGCCAATAAATCATAAAAAATTAATTATCACAATGTAATTTTTAACATTATAATTGATGTACCATTAAGAACAATATTAGTAAGATAGTTCAGTTGACATAAAATATTAACTAAATTTTAATTAAAGTAAAACTATATTTTATAAAGTAATAATTATTTACTAGAATGTCTCCCTTGAAACATGCTTAGCCTAGACCTAGTCCCTCCTTCTCTACATTTTAACCTCATTGAGCTCTACATCAGAGTGAGACTTGTCATCTATGTCAATTTCCATCTTAGTCTTGTACTCATATTTTTGAGCAACTATGACATAATATATCATGTTCACAATCCCCATTATTCCTATAACATAGTAGAAATAATCGACCCTTCCTCGATTAATATCCGCGGTTAACCAATCCGGTCGCCCGTTCTGCCTTGTTGTCTTGTGCACAATCATAACCATCGCGCTGCTGATATAACTAGCGCAACCAGCTGTGATAGAGAACAGTGAATTAGCCACACTTTTCAAATTCTCGGGAAATTCTTTGTAGTAAAACTCAATCTGCCCGATGATGTAGAATGCCTCGGCGAACCCCATCAGGATAAGTTGTGGGGCCAGCCACAAGACGGTTATTGGTGCAATCCCATCTGGCCGGCCAGCCGCTACAGCCGATTCTCTCCTCATTTTCTCGATGTAGCCCGCGACAAACATTGATAGAAAGGCAAAGACAATCCCGATTCCGATTCTTTGGAGGAGTGTAATCCCGCCGTCGAGCTTCGTGATCTTCCTTAGAGCGGGGACCACGATTCTATCGTAGAATGGGATCCATAGGCCAATGGTAATCATGGAAATGACCCCGAGTGATCCGGCGGGAATTTCAAAATGTGGGCCCAAATGACGGTCCATTTTTAGGGCTTGAGAGACTGTGAAAGTTCCTTGTTGGGCCAAGGAAACAAAGCAAATAATGCTAGCACCTAAAACTGGGATAATCTTTATAATGCATTTCACTTCTTCAATTTGTTGGACACTGGATAATTTCCATGGGTTTATTAGAGTCCCATCGGGCTTCACTTCACCGTCCATTATCAAGGCTGATTTATTTAAGAACCTGAAAATATAGTAAAACAAGTACTAAGTTTTATGAAAAATTATTTATTTTGGGGCTAAGGCTTTGTTGTTGTTGTTGTATTAATAAATAAATAAATAATATAGCACTGAATAATGCATGTAGTAAGCAAAGCGATTAATGTTACCTGAACCGATCAGTAAGAGGGAGGTTCGGAACCATATAAGTTCCCTTTCGTGGCGGATCATAATAAACTCCAACAATCTCCCCATTAGTTGGAAGCTCAACTTTCCTTTTCTTATACGCGGCAACAAGCGCTTGAGCCATGCCCGAAAATATGCTCCCTTGGGGCTCCACATACACGTAAACACTCATCCCGACGAAAAAAAGCACGATCGAAAACGCCATAAGCATTGTGGGGATACCAAAACCCCAAACCCAACTTACTTCAGTTTGAATATAAACAACCAAAGTCATGGCAATTAGCAAAACCACAGTGAATGTCATGTAGTACCAATTGAAGAAGCTAGCAATTCCTTTTCTGCCTTCATCTGTTGTTGGGTCAAATTGGTCAACTCCAAAGGGGAGACTACAAGGCCTTATTCCACCTGTGCCTATGGACAGAAAGCCCAATGCTAGGATTAGTAGGCCCAGTTGGGTACTGTTGGGGCCCATACATTGATGGGCCAGTTGTTGGGCTGCTGAGCAGATTGGTGGAAGGAGGTTTGGGATTGAAACAATTAGTGTCATGGTCACCATTCCCTGTTAATCATAATCAAACATTAATCATGCAACAAAATCATTGTAATAAACATAATACAATAATAAGGTAGTAGAAAATTGTCTTTTCTTACATTTTTCCTTAGTTTATTTCTGATTTTCTTAAAAAAAAATCTTAAAAAAAAAAAAAAAAAAAAACTTGAATGTGAAAGGAAAATGTCACCAATATGCATTGATTAAATGAATATACATGGCACCAATATGCATTGAATAAATGTCACGCCACTTTTGAAAGGGACAACTTGATTAATTCACATGTGCACCATTCCATTATCGACATGGGACACCATATGGTGCATAGATATGTGTGTTGGAAATTATTCATGACCAAAAGATCCTATCAAAATTATCCAAAATAATTTTTATTTAAATTAAAATCATTTAATTTTCACTTTTATTTTTATATTAAAATTTGTAATAATTCATTAATTATCTTATTGAATGAAATATTGTAGAAAAGAGAAACAATTAATATGGGTAAAATTAGTAATTTTTTTTCAGTAAGTCATAGTAATAATTGCTTTATTAAAATCGTTGAAACCCAAAAAAAAGCGACAGTTATTTTGAATCAGCGAGATTATTGTTTTTATTATAATTATTGCTTTGCTAATTTTAATTTAGAAGATTATTTTTCTAAATGAGTGATTATTCTCTTCGTACCATTTTAAACCGGATCAACTTTTTGGGTACAGTGATTAAGGGAAAATAGAGTAGGAAGGAGGTGTTTTGAGTATAAAAAAATACAATAAGAGAGAGAATGAGTGGAAGGAATAGTTAGTTGATTGGTGTTGTAAGTATAAAGTAAAGTATGAGAGATAATGACATGATGAATAGTGAAAATTATTTGTCATTTTATAAACTTCAATTTGAGATGAGACAGCCAAAAATGACAAAAAGTCCGATTTAAGTAGGACGGAGGAAGTATGTCATATTATTCAAATATTCAGATTAACTTGGGAATAGTAAGTTCTCATTTGTTTTTCATTTTCAGCTCATATTCAGATTTGAATGGGTCAGTGCATCAGACATAACACAATTCAGACTGTTTGTTTTTTTCTCCATTCAGATCTGAATGTCTCTTATTTTTCACTTAATTTTCAGATATAAAAATATCACTTATTTGCCTCTTAATTGAACTTTTTTATATATATCTCTTCCATAAACTCGTAATTTAAAAAATATCCAACCCAAACACTAGATCAACAATCATTCATCTTATCTCTCTACTCCATTAAATGTCGTAACCCTAATTTCGGATGTGAATTCCGATGAATATTCAAACAGTTTGAGTAATTCAGAAATCAGTGTTTAGACGCTACCTCTTATCAGTTCAGCCAAATTCAAAAATGAAATCAGATTTCAACACTTAACACTTAAAAAAAATCAAACGTCACCGAAGTTGATTGGTGTTGTAAGTATAAAAGTAAAGTATGAGAAATAATGAGAGGATGAATAGTGAAATTTATTTGTCATTTTATAAAGTTCAATTTGAGATGAGACAACAAAAAATGACAAAAAAGTCCGATTTAAGTAAGACGGCGGAAGTATGTCATATTATTCAAATATTCAGATTAATTTGGGACTATTTTCTCAAAAGATTATATACTGCTGCTTCTGCCCTTAAAAATGAATGATTATTATAAATTTAAAGGACATTTTAAAAAAGTTAATTTTTAATTTTTAAAAAAAATCATAAATATTCATACTGTTTACTTTCAAATTTTTGGTTTTACAAAAATACAATGAATGAAAAATTTGAATAAAATCATTCAAAGGCAAATATTTTTAAAATTAAATTAAAAAAAATATAAAATCATTCAATTTGAGACGGAACGAAGAGTAGAATTGAGTTGAGTAATAGTAGTAGTAGGTAGGTTTGAAATAAAGTGAAAAATTTACCAGAAGAGAAGCGAAGGAGCAGACGGCAATGACCCAAAACTTGCCAACATAAGCATCAGAAATAAAGGCACCAATCAACGGTACAAAATTATTGACGCCAGACCAAATATTGATCAGGTTGGCAGATGAAGCTTGGTCCATATTAAATTTTGTCATCAAAAATACGGTAAAGTTTGATAACAATCCAATCGTTGCCAACCTCTCGAACGTTTCATTTCCTGCATATATTGCCAAAAATAATTAAATAAAGTTAAATAGCGTCACCCTCCAAATCGGCCTTATTTATTATTTTTTATTTTTTTTGATATATGCTTACAAAATAAAAGCTCGATGGGTCGTAATCCATGTGCTTATGTACTTTTTCTTGTGTATCCGTGACACAAAATTGTCTAGGAAATTCATTGCAATAGTAAATAGAAACCGAATTATGATATGGTATATGTGTAGCGGTTCGGGCTTCGAGATCGGGTCGTTACACTGGACCCCTATGATATTATATTTTCTAATGAAAGAGGTGAAATTTTTTTTCTCTAGTGAAACGCTTTAACACATTGAATGTCGACTAATTTAATCTTTAAATTCAGTAGAACCAAGACGGTTGAATACAATATTTTTTTTTACGAGATTATGTTGTGGGAGAGAAACATGCTACGTGTAATCTGTCTATGTGTGAGAGCTCAAAAGTGCATGCAAAATATAATTTTTTGAGACCTCATAATTCATGTGGTAGTGGTTGTGAGATTTTGCCTACATACACTACTCCTAGCTAAAGGTGGTGTGTATGTGCCAAAGAGTGGGATCGGAAGATTTCGCCATGAGAAATATAAGAGAAAGAGAGGTACCTAAGACATAAGGCATGGACTTCCAACCGCCGGGGGTTCTTTGTTTGGTGGTGGTTTTGGATGGTTCATAAGGAGATTTATGCGGCGGTGATAGTGGTGGCGCTTGGTGGAGCTCATTTTCCGGTGGAGGGAGTAATGCTCTTGAAGAAGAAGAGATTGGAATGCATTTAGTACAACAAGCAAGCCAAGAAGAGCTTCTTTTTCTTTGTCTTTTTTCCTCCAAGATAGAAGACATATTTTCTTTCTTTTTTCTTCTTCTCTTGAGCTAATAAAATTTGGCAGGCACACTTCATCTATTTATATCCCAATAAGTGAAATATTGAGAGAGACAGATAGTGTGGGCAGTTGTGTGTGCGGGCCTGATTGACGGATCCCAATGTCTGGTATAATTTTAGTGTTTTTTTTTTTTTTTAATCTCAAAATAATTATAAAATCTTATATATACTCCCTCCGACCCATCCGACTTAAGACAATTTGCCATTTAGGGCGTCCCACTCGACTTAGAACGTCCCAAAATGACAACTTTATATCAATTTTATCTCACTTATTCTCTCTCTTATTTTTTACTTTTCATACTCATAATACCTACTACACTCATTCTCTCTTCTCTTATTATTTAAGTATTTCTTAATTTTCGTGTCGAAAAAGAAAATTCCAAATCGAATGATATTCTCTTACTCCCTCCGTCCCAGACCAAGGGTCCTCGGGGGAAATTTCACGCTTTTTAAGAAATTTTTTTAAAGTGGGTAGAAAATTTTAGGAGAGAGAATGTAAAAGTTAAATGTGTGGTAGGGAATAAGAGAGAGAATGCAAAAGTTAAATGTGTGGTAGGGAATAAGAGAGAAAATGTAAAAGTTAATAATATTTAATAGGAGAGAGAATGAGTGGGAGGAATAGTAATGTTTTTTTTTTAAATATATGGAGATGATAAGGGTATAAATATGTGAAAAACTTTCCATTTAAGGAAAGAGACTCTTGATTTGGGACGGATCAAAAAGGAAAGTAGGACTCTTGGTCTGGGACGGAGGGAGTATTATTTAAGTATTTCTTAATTTTCGTGTCGGAAAAGAAAATTCCAAATCGAATGATATGGAGGGTAGAAAATAAGCTTTTGTTAAATTTAAAGAGGTTGGCAAAAAGTGATTTCATTCATAATGTTTTACAGTATTTATATACAAGAAGAGATAACATTTCCTAAAGATTTAAACAATATTTCCTAAGATATACACAATAAAATATTGATATACATGATCAAGGGAATAAGAAATGGAGATAGACATAATCTTCAACTGAATGCTGCTAAGATGAGGGAGAGATTTCCGTGAGTGATGGAGAGATATTTGATTCCTTAACACGCTCCCGCAAGATGGACGGTCCTTGGGTGAGTCCAATCTTGGAGACGAGAGAAACAAACCGAGCTCGTGAAAGTGGTTTTGTAAGGGCGTCTGCCAATTGATCATTGTCGGAGATGTGTTGTACCCGAAGAGTGCCTAGCTGAACTTGCTCACGGACAAAGTGGAAGGCAAGGGCTAGGTGTTTCATACGTGAGTGAAAAATTGGGTTAGCGGAGTAGTTGGCCGCCCCTAAGTTGTCACTGAAAATGACCGGTGTAGTAGAGGAGGTAATGCTGAGTTCAGAGAGAAGGTTTGTGACCCAAAGAAGTTCACCAAGTGGTTGCGGCGATGGAGTGGAATTCAGCTGCTGTTGAGGAGCGAGCAACCGCTCGTTGCTTTTTAGAGGACCAAGCAATTGGGTTGCGACCGAGGTAGACAATGAATCCGGAGGTGGAGAGAAAGTCATCTTTGTCGCCGGCCCAGTCAGCGTCACAATAAGCATGGAGAATAGGGGGAGTTTTTGTAAATTTGAATGGCCATATGAAGAGTACCGTGGAGATAACGAAGGAGTCGCTTAAGAGCTGACCAATGAGATTCTTGTGGGTGGTGAAGAAATTGAGCTAGTTTGTTCACGGAAAAGGCGATGTCAAGGCAAGCAAGAGAAAGATATTGAAGGCTCCCTATGATGGCTCGGTATTCGGTGGGATTGTGTATGGGTCTTCTGGGTTAAGCCGAGAGGGGTGGATATGTTGCCTTGGGTGTGAGAGACGGTTTGGAGTGTTGCATGTCATGGCGGTTGAGAATATCAGTGATGTACTTGGACTGGGAGAGAAGAACTCCATGAGTGTTAGGTGTTATCTCAATCCCAAGAAAGTAGGAAAGAGGACCGAGGTCTTTCAAGGAGAAGCGAGACGAGAGGGATTGAATGAACGACTCAAGGAAGGAAGTGGAAGGACCTGTGACGATTATATCATCAACGTAGACAAGGAGAGGAGACGGTGGGAATTTTTGTTGTAAGTAAAGAGCGAGGGATCCGCAATGGAGGGATAAAAACCGAAAGAGATAAGAAATTGCTTGAGAGCAGTGTACCAAGCACGTGGCGCTTGTTTTAGACCGTAGATGGCTTTTGAGAGCCGACACACATGAGAGGGTTTGGAAGAATCTTGGAACCCGGGGGGTTGGGACATGAAAACAGTTTCGGAGAGATGACCTTGAAGGAAGGCATTATTAGTATCAAGTTGACGCAGAGACCAACCTTGGGTGATAGCGAGAGAAAGAATTAGACGAATGGTGACGGGTTTGACAACTGGACTGAAAGTTTCGGAATAGTCTAGGCCGGGTCGTTGATGGAACCCTTTGGCTACGAGGCGGGCTTTGTATTTATGGATGGTGTTGTCAGGGTTGTATTTTATACGGAAAACCCATTTGCATCCGACAATGTTTGGTGCTTCATGGGAAGGAACTAAGGACCAAGGTTTGTTGCGTAAGAGGGCATTGTACTTATCACGCATAGCTTCATGCCAATGGGGAGTGGAGAGGGCATGTTTGGTGGTGGTTGGGAGGGAGGTAGGCGAGGAAAGGGCAACTAGGTTCGCATATTTAGGATTGGGTTTGCGTATACCATGGGAGAGACGTGTGGTGATGGTGCGGAGTGGTGGAGTTGGGGCAGCGGTTGGAGTGGGTAAGTTGGGTTCAGTCGAGGGAGCAGGGTTGGGGATAGGTTGCGGTGAGGAGTCAGGAAGGGTGGGAGGGTGTTGTGGGTAAGATGGTGTTGGAGGGGAGGTTTGTTTGAGAGAGAGGCAGAAGCAGGAGGGTGTGGGGGGTTGGCTGTGGGCGGCTGGGCAGTAGGTTGGGGCGGTGGTGGTGTGATTGGGGTATTGTTGACAGCAATGTTTTGAGGGGTGATGTTGGTAGTGGGAGATGGGAGAATGGGAATGGAGAAAGCACACCATTCGGATGAAGAGAGAGGGGGAGTAGTGGTGCGTTGAGATGTGAGAGAAGTGTATGAAAATTCGGTTTCAATGAATTTGACATGGCGAGAGGTGTAGAGACATTGGGTTTTGGGATCTAGACAATGGTAGGCACTTTGAGAAGAAGAATAGCCAACAAAGATGCAAGGAGTAGATTTTGGGGGAAGTTTGTGAGGAGTGTATGGTTTGAGCCATGGGTAGCAAAGGCATCCAAAGCTAGGGAGTTTGTGGTAGTTTGGTGAGGTTTGAAAGAGGCGAAAATAAGGTGAGTCATTTTGAAGAGTAGGAGTTGGGAGCCTGTTTATGAGGTAGGCGGCTGTTTGAAGAGCGTGAGTCCAAAAGGTGAGGGGAAGGTTTGCATGAGAGAGAAGAGAGAGACCCGTTTCGACAAGGTGGCGATGACGCCGTTCGGTGAAACCGTTGTGCTCTGGAGTGTGTGGTGGGGAGGTGAGATGGGAAATTCCATCTTGAATGAGGGTGTGAGTTTGAGATATTCTCCTCCATTGTCGGAGAAGAATTGAATTATGGGACGGGAAAAGTATTTTTCGACTATTACTTTGAAGCGATGAAAGGTAGAGAAAGTGTGGGATTTATTTTTCAAAGGATATAGCCAGGTGTATTTTGTGAAGTGGTCTACGAAAATTACATAATATTTATAATTGTCGTAGGAGTATAAAGGAGATGTCCACACATCCGAAAACACAAGTTCAAGTGGAGCATGAGAATGTAGAGTAGATGTGGAGAAAGGAAGTTTGTGGCTTTTATTAATATTGCATGGGTTACATGAATAAAAAGAACTAAACGGTATACGTCAGGAAAATTTATTATTCAAATGGGAGACAATAGGGGGGAGGGGTGTCCTAGTCTATGATGCCACGATTGGTGAGACAATGAGCCTAGAAAGGCTTGAGGGGATGAGGAGTGCCACAGGTAGATTCCACGATCAGTTGTTCCGTGGAGAAGAATGCGTTGGGTCGAGATTTCCTTGATAAGAAAGGAAGATTGTGAGAACTCAATACAATCATTATTATCTTTGCAAAATTGAGAGACGGAAATGATGTTACGAGAAATTAACGGAACTGTAGCGATGCGTGAATTTTGAAATAACAGAGTCGCCACCTATATTATTTGTTTGGAAACATAGGAAAACCATTTTGAAAGAGATTTGAGGGTTCGGGGGTTAAGTTATCGAATGGGTAGGTCGAGGAGCATCCATTCCACCCAATCCGGAGATCGGTCTTGCCAATTGAGTATTATCAATCTTTTTAATTACTAATTAAATAAAGAACAAGAAAACCCTAATCAATTTCTTGATTAGGAATGTCGGATTGTACGCTTCGAGATCGCCTTCATCGATTGAAGGGACTCTAGGCTAATCCTTTTGATGGGATTACACCACTCTAAAAGCCAATAGAGAAAGATTAAGAAGAAAAGAGTAAAAGTATAGGAGTTTACCTAGTTTAGGGAGGATTTGATTTAGAACGTGGTTCTAAGATGTTTTCTCGATCGAGAAGTGATTTGGGCAGAGTTTCGACTCAATATGAGAGCCAAGTCTTGATGCGGACAGAGCTTCGCCTTGATGCTTGATTCGAGCCTTGATGTTCGTCAATCAACGTGGTTGAAGGACAAATTTAGGAGAATTTAGGAGTTGTTTGTGAGTGATTTGAAGGAGTCTTTCGTGGAAAGAGACCAACAAATTGTGTGTGTTGTGTGGAAACTTAGACCTCTGAAACAGTGGAAGTCACCAAGTATTTATAGGGGTTTAGGAGGTAGAGGTGGAGAGGTAAAACACTCCTAGGAAGCTTCCAGAACTCAATTCTGATTGGAGAACCGGATTAGATGAGGTTTATCAAGAAAGGAGGTTGAAACGGAGAAGAATTGTGATTTACGCACATCTGTCGAGGATATCTCGCGCGAGATATGATATCTCGTGCGAGATATCTAGTCTGATGACTATTTTGTCCTCTTCAGTTTATTCCGTTAGTCAGTTAGGTCCAAAACTAACGAGGTTAGTTAGAAACTTAACGAGACATGACGAAACTGATACGCTTTCATCAAAACATAAAAGAGAGACTAAGAGTAGTGTAATCATGATTTATTGGTTCAGAATGGGGTGTCTACAGAGCCCCTCGGCGACAGGTCTTATGAAAGAAGAAGTGTCGTCGATAGAAAAGACATTATTCTGAACATTGGGATGGTCGTGCCGCACGGCTGCCTACGTATCTCTAAGAGAGAATCGACAAACGTAGTTCGACTCCAAAACACTAAAAAGGCTATTTTAGGTATTTTGAAAATCATTTTTGAAAATTGAAGAGGGATTTTTTTTTGAAAAGGTAAAATCATACTGAGGAATCAAGGACTTGACCCAATTCTGAAGATACCAGTTTGTTGATGATGTTGTTGAAGTGCGTCGCCTGAGGTTACTGACGCACCTTGTTGTTGCCGAGGTCACGGACTTTGTTGTCGTTGCCGAGGTCACGGACTTTGTTGTCGTTGCCGAGGTCACGGACTTGAAGTCTTTGCCGCCATCACGCACTTTGTAGTTGTTGCCGAGGTCACGGACTTGAAGTTTCTTTGCCATCACGAACTTTGAAGTTGTTACCGAGGTCACGGACTTGAAGTTTCTTGCCATCACGTACTTTAAGTTTCGTCACTTGAGCTCGTTGCCATGCGCACGAGGTCACGGACTTGAGGTTTGCTAGACACTTTGTTGATGTTGCCGAGGACACGGACTTTGAGGTTTCGCCATCCACGAACTTTGAAAGAGGTTGCGAGGTCACGGACTTGAGTTCTTTGCCATCACGTACTTTGTTGATGTCGCCGAGGTCACGGACTTGAGGTTCTTTGCCATCATCGCACAGACTTCTTTGGTGTTGCGAGGTCACGGACTTGAAGTTGTCGGTTGAGATGAAGGTTCACATCGCCCTGTAATGCAAGGATATATGCACGCTGGTCTCGGATGGACCGTAATGATTCTTACCTTTACGTACTGTCGGCACATAAAGATTCCAAATAGATTTTCCAGATTTTAGTTGTTTAACTGGACTTACGTGGTGGTGCTCACGTCTGTTCGTGTAAATGGCCGGTCGGTCATTTTGGTGGTGAGTTTATGTATGAGTATATGGTATATGGAAATGTAGGGACATTTGTATGGATTTGTATTTGAGATGGGTGAACTGTATGAGTGAACTTGTGTTTGACAAGTTGGGACCAAATCAGGTTTATGCAGAATCTGTTGCTAGTCAGCGAGGCTGAATTGTTGTAGAATTTTGATGAGTATCCTTGTGTGAACACATCTAGGTCTGTTGCGAATCTTCATTCTTAATTCTCCCTTGAATCGTGTCTCTATGAGGCAACCGACTACAAATCTGTCGACTGTCGTAATGGCTCTATGTCCAAGGCCCTTTGGTGCCTCAAGCCCCAGGTTGCTTGCAAGCAGTAGGTGTCTCAGGCTCTCTTGATTTGAAGATGATCGAAGAAGACTTTCCTTGTTGATTTGACTTGAAGAGAATCGAATAACGTCCGGTGAAGAAGGTTCGAAGAATACTCTCCCTTTGACCTTTGATTTTTTTTTCTTAGTGCGCACCCTGGTTTTTGCCTAGACCGCCCTTTCGGGTTTTCAATCTAGCGGGCATCTCTTTTGCGTCTTTATGCTCTAACTTTTGCCTAGGCCGCTCTTTACGAGTTTTCAACCTAGCGAGCCATTTTTTTTTTTTTTTGAAAAGTATGTGTACTCGAAGAGGACTCAGAGGAGAGAATCTTATTGAGGAGAGAGATGAGATCTCAAGTTTAGTTGAGGAGAGACGGACTCTATCCTTTAGAAGGTGATCCAAGCATTGACTTTTTGGAGAAGTGTATTTCTCTAATGATGATAGTGAGAAGCAAAGAGGAAAGCCCCTAATGTAGATTTGATTGTTTTGAAGAGTTGAAGTATAGATTGACTGGGGGAGGAAAGGTTAGGAAGCCCCAGTTTTGATGCTTGGATTTCAAGAGTGTGTATGAGAGTGGCTAAGAGGAAGCCCCTAGACTCGACAAGAAACGTTACTTGGCTTCAAGGATCTAGAAAAGTTATTCTACCTTTTAATGGACCGTGCATCACCTAGAAGTTTCTAAATAAGTTTGAGAAGGAAGCCAATCATTAGTATGACTTAAGGGTAAACATTTTTCTTGATACTGAAAGTCTTCTTCACTTGATGTAGGAGGATTTTGAGGAATCCTCTTTTCTTTTGTTGGTATCACTTGACTCCTCTTCTTTGTGGGAGAGTCCTTCTTGCCTTTGTTGAAATTCCATCCTTGTTGTGGGGCGATGACGGCTTGAGAGTTTTTTTTTTTTTTTTTTTTTTTGATGCTCTAAATTTTGCCTAGGACGATTTGAAGAGTTTCGACCTAGCGAGCTATTTTTTTTTTTTTTTGTACTCTCAAAGACTTGAGTTGAGTAGCCCCACTTTTCTTTGGATGAATGTTGACAACGGCACCTTTGGCTTTCTTCGCTTGTTGGTCTCTAACTTTCAAAGAGGGGTAATGTTTAACCCTTAAGCCTCCTAATGATAACTTGCTTTTTAAAGTCACTTAGAAGTTTCTATTTTTGCGATGATTTAGGGAATGGAAGGTCCATTATTTTGCATGAGTTGAATGATATTCATGAGGTAGAACAACCTTAGGGAAAGTGTTTAGGAAAAGAAAATTACTTTGATTATTTGAGAAATTTAAGAACAGACTCGATAGTTTAGATGACACAAACTAGAGGAGGTGAGAAGTACTAGAAAGACAGAATGACTCTTCGAGTTCATACTTGGAAATTTAAATCCTAATCTACTTCTATCAAAGGAGAAAGGGAGAGGGTAGTTGTAGCCCCAAAGTGGTAAGTGTAGATTTCTTCTTGGAGCTTCATCTTCTTCATGGATTGCGAGGAAGAGGATTGGTGATGACGTTGGGACGTTCTAGATCTCCATTATCAAAGAGGTCTTGTATGATGTCCTTCAAGTGGTGGCAGGAGTTGGTGTCATGGCCGGTGAAGTTGTGGTACTTGCAGAATAAGTGATGAGCATGATTCGGACCCATATCCTTCGGAGGACCACCTTCCCTTGGTTTGATCTTTTCATTCTGGACAAGCACATCGAAGAGTTCCTCTTGAGTGATTCCTTCAATTTTGTCATAGTGCCTCTTTTTCTTTTTGGGAGGAGGGACAGCAGAATACTTGCCGGTGTTGGGGCGGCTGAGTGCAATAGCGTTGACTGAAGCATCCTTACTTGTGGTGGGCTTGTTGTAGCGGAAAGTACTTTCCTTCTTTTTGCTTTTTAGGAAGTCGTCAACCCTAATTCCGGACTCGAGGAGTTCATTGAAACTAGGAAAGTAGTTACCGGCGAGCTTCTCTTGAAATTCATCACGAAGGCATTGGAGGAAGATGTGGATTTGCTCTTTGAGAGTAGGCCTTTCGACGATTTCAGTGAGTTTGAGTCTCCATCTTCTAGCAAATTCAGCAAAGGACTCATTGGCATGTTGTTTGGTTTGTTCAAGATCCCTCCTAGTAGGGCGGTAGGTGGAGTTATCTTCAAACTGCCTTTGGAAGACCAAACATGCGGATGACCAATCAAGCCTTGTAGTCGTAGGAAGAGACATGTACCAATCCCTTGCAGCACCTTCTAAAGTTTGAGGAAAGCATTGGGCCAAGATTGTGTTATCAACGCCCATTGGAAGCATGGCCCAAGTGTAGGTCTCAACATGAGCTCGAGGACAGGTAGTACCATTGAACTTGGCGATATCGGGTGTCTTGTACTTGTGAGGAAACTTGGTGATGGATTGTTGAAGAGCATCGGGATCAAATGGAACGAATGACCCCTTGGAAGTGTCAAGAGTTGCAAGCTTCTTTTCGAGGTAGTTCTTAGTAACATGGTCACCAAGTTTAGTAGTTTCACCACTGCCTTCTTTCTTGGTTTTAGCACCCTTGGAGGTATGTTCCTCATCATCGGAGGAGGATGAGGAAGAGGAGGAATCGGATTCTTCCTTTTTCTTGCTTGACTTCTTGGTTTTTCTATTCACTTTGGTGTAGGATTCCTCTTCGTCGGAGGAGGATTCCACTTTCTTCTTTTGTTTTCTTCCTTTCTTGACTTTCAAATCGTTGAGTTCTTTCATGAGGGCGGCCATTTGGGCGTTTTGCTCATCAATTTGCTTACTTTGTTCATCCAACCTAGTCATGGCTTCGATGAGTTGAACCTTAGCATCGTTGAAATCGGCCTCGGTGGTAGAAGGAGAAGCAGACATCGTGTCGAGCTTTCGCGAAGGACCTTGACGTGTAGCAACCGTGTTAAACCATGATCGAGTCCCAACAAGTCGGCTGAATAGGGTGAATGAAGGCTTGAAGGTTTGAAGGTTTTGGCCAAAACATGAAAAGACCGAACACTTATCTCATACGAGACAAGTAGTCTCGCGCGAGACTTCACCACGGAAAGTCACAATTTTCTGATTTTAATCCTAATTTTGGTCGGACGGAAAATTCGTTTTGGGGGTTTCTAAAGTTCAAGAACCAAACCTAGGGACCTAGGGGTCGGAGTAATCCAAAGTAACATCAAGTTTTGTGCAATAATTTTGATGAGAAAATTTTCTCTTTTTAGGGGCAAATCCGAAGGGACAACCGTAGGGACGTTTCCGAAGGGACAATTCCGAAGCGACAATTTATTGATTTCTTTTCCGTGGATTATTGCACAAAACGATCTTGACAAGGGATTACAAGGACTCCAAGATCAAACCGACCGGTCAAGGAGTGTCTTAAAAGGTCAATCTACATGATATGTGGCGATGCAGGGCTGGAAGGCTAGGCTCCCCGCGATATGACAATCTAGGTGGATTGAATACGCGGAGTGGGATGATCCAACTTCGGAGAGACCGGCGACTAGGTGGTTACCGTCATCCGTCCTTAGTGTGGGTCCCGGGTTTATAGAGGGTATGTAGTGCAATGACAGTTATATATGAGTGCGCGTGGGTGAGAGTTCAATCTAGGTGATAGAGTAAAATAGAAAGTTTTTTTTTTTTTGAAAACAAAAGAAAACAGATAATGGCCGCACCAAGTGGTTGCCTACGTTTCTCCCAAATTAGGAAGACTCAGGCCGTCGTAGTTCCACTTAAAGAGATAGAGAGCGAGAGATAAATTAATTTAAATTACAACTCCCGAATCCTCCATGGACCGGACTTTAAATTAAAAAACCAATCGCACGCAGGTATATAGTTTAAGTAATTAAAATTATTCTACCCTGCAAAATAGAGTTAGCACAAGCAAAATAATAATGATAATTTATTTTTGATTTTTCTGGAATTTATTTTTGAAAATTTTCGAAAACTGTTTTTGATTTTGTTTTTTTTTTTTTTTTTTGTTTTTTTTTTGTTTTTTTGTGAAAAGGTCAAACTAGGAATTGGAATAAAGGTCAACTGACATAGACCTAACCTTTTCTTTTTTTTTTTTTTAATTCTTTTACTGCCGCCGCCATTTGCCATGGAGGAATTCTTTGTTTTTAAGCCGTGTACTAATCTCGCGCGAGATTAGTATATCTCGCACGGGATAAGTATTTGAACAGTTTTTTTTTTTTGAAAACAGTGTCGAAAAATTTCAAAAAAATTCAGAAAAATCAAATTTTTACAGAAAAATAAAAAGATTAATAATACTCAATTGTAACGCAAGTCTAACCCTCTTAATTAATCCTCCCAAGCGGAGTCGCCAAACTGTAGCGATGCGTGAATTTTGAAATAACAGAGTCGCCACCTATATTATTTGTTTGGAAACATAGGAAAACCATTTTGAAAGAGATTTGAGGGTTCGGGGGTTAAGTTATCGAATGGGTAGGTCGAGGAGCATCCATTCCACCCAATCCGGAGATCGGTCTTGCCAATTGAGTATTATCAATCTTTTTAATTACTAATTAAATAAAGAACAAGAAAACCCTAATCAATTTCTTGATTAGGAATGTCGGATTGTACGCTTCGAGATCGCCTTCATCGATTGAAGGGACTCTAGGCTAATCCTTTTGATGGGATTACACCACTCTAAAAGCCAATAGAGAAAGATTAAGAAGAAAAGAGTAAAAGTATAGGAGTTTACCTAGTTTAGGGAGGATTTGATTTAGAACGTGGTTCTAAGATGTTTTCTCGATCGAGAAGTGATTTGGGCAGAGTTTCGACTCAATATGAGAGCCAAGTCTTGATGCGGACAGAGCTTCGCCTTGATGCTAGGCTTGAGCCTTGATGTTCGTCAATCAACGTGGTTGAAGGACGAATTTAGGAGTTGTTTGTGAGTGATTTGAAGGAGTCTTTCGTGGAAAGAGACCAACAAATTGTGTGTGTTGTGTGGAAACTTGGACCTCTGAAACAGTGGAAGTCACCAAGTATTTATAGGGGTTTAGGAGGTAGAGGTGGAGAGGTAAAACACTCCTAGGAAGCTTCCAGAACTCAATTCTGATTGGAGAACCGGATTAGATGAGGTTTATCAAGAAAGGAGGTTGAAACGGAGAAGAATTGTTATTTCTGCACATCCTGTCGAGGGGATATCTCGCGCGAGATATGATATCTCGTGCGAGATATCTAGTCTGATGACTATTTTGTCCTCTTCAGTTTATTCCGTTAGTCAGTTAGGTCCAAAACTAACGAGGTTAGTTAGAAACTTAACGAGACATGACGAAACTGATACGCTTTCATCAAAACATAAAAGAGAGACTAAGAATAGTGTAATCATGATTTATTGGTTCAGAATGGGGTGTCTACAGGAACATGCAAGACATTGTTAAAATGAATAACGGAATTAGAGGAAGGAATAGAAAAACAACCTATGTTTGAGATAGAAAGTGACGACCCATCCCCGATAATGACATCATCACTGCCATTATAAGGGTGGTGGAGAGAGAGAGAGTGGAAAGATTGTTGGTGATGTGGTGGGTAGCATTGCTGTCAACGAGCCAAGAAGTTTGGGAAGTGGGGTGAGGGACGGCAACAGTATGGGCTTGGGGTTGGGTTGATTTTGTGCGGGGTGAGCGATTGGAGAAGGAAGGAGGAGGGAAGGTCACACTAGGGTAGTCGCGTTTAAATTGGCGACATTGGGATATAACGTGACCGACGTTTCGGCAATATTGGCATTTGCCTTTGAAGGGTGCGGCTGAGGAGTTGGGGGCAGCAGGTGGTGGAGTGGGAAGGATGGGGTGAGTCGGCTGATGAGGGAAGGGCCGAGAGGTGGAGGAGTGGTGGTTGGTGTGGGCGACATGGGCGGACATAGGGAAGGTCGGGGTGGTAGTGTTTTGTTTCAGAGTGAGTTCGTGGTGAATAAGCTTCTCGTGGAGAGCTTCGAAAGAGATGGGATTATCTCGGGCACAGACAGAGTCTATGATGGGCTTATAAGCTTCATAATCGAGTCCCTTTAGGATTTTGGCAATAACATCTTCAGTGTCCATGGGTTTGCCAAGAATGGCGAGTTTGTCCGTACATGACTTGATGGACTGCATATACTCGGTTATGGTCAAGGATGATTTGGTAATGGAGTCTAGGTGATCCTTAAGTTGGAGAATATGGCCTCTAGAGGGGTTGGCGTAGGTGTTCTTGAGGGTGGTCCAAGCTTCGTTGGAGGTTTTGGCATGATAAACTAGTGGCGCGACGGCGGTGTCTAAGGTTCCTAAAAGGGCGCTAAGGATAAGGCGGTCTTGCCTATTCCAAGTGGTTAGAGCCGGATTAGGGGTGTCTTTACCATCGACTTTGATGGTGGCTGTTGGGGGAAGGTGGGAGCCATCAACGAAACCTAACAAATCTAGACCAAAGAGTAACGACTAGACTTGGGAGGACCAACAAAGGTACGTGAGTGGGGTGAGTGTTTTGCACTGAGACAAGTTGATCAAGAGAATTGGTTTGGTGGGCTCAGGTGAGTTTGGAATAGTGGAAGAGGATGGGTTTGCCATGGCAGACTGATGGTGCGGCGGTGGTGCTAGTGGAAAAAAGATCAATAGGCTCTGATACCATAAAGAGGTTGGCAAAAAGTGATTTCATTCATAATGTTTTACAGTATTTATATACAAGAAGAGATAACATTTCCTAAAGATTTAAACAATATTTCCTAAGATGTACACAATAAAATATTGATATACATGATCAAGAAAATAAGAAATGGAGATAGACATAATCTTCAACTGAATGCTGCTAAGATGAGGGAGAGATTTCCGTGAGTGATGGAGAGATATTTGATTTCTTAACAAAATTAACATCGATGCCAATAATATAAGAAACTAATTTTTTCGTAGTAATATAGAAAAAAAATCGTAAAACTTGCTCCAAAATATTTAACGCACTTTTACATAATGAAATAAAATCAGTGTAATTTTATTGTAATACAAACAATGTACAAAGTAAAATACTCCCTCCGTCCCTGAAAGATTGTCTCATTTGCCATTTTGACTTGTCCCAAAAAGTATGATCCATTTCTAAATTTAGGCATGAATGTTAGTGCAAATCTACTAAGGTACAAGAAGGTGAAGCTCTTCTTTAATAATTGCAAAATGTACAACAGAACAATCTTTTAGAAACGAAGGAAGTATATTTTTAACAAAACATTGACAAGTTAATTGCAACATTTATCATTTGATTAACAAAGTATTTCAATGTAGATCACATTATGTGGTTACTAGAAAAGTTTATTTTATATTTTTCTTTAGTAAATGGCTTTGTTTTTTGTTTTAATATTATTTTTCTTAAAAATGCTATGTAGCTTAGATGGAGCAATATTTAAAATAGACCCAAAAGTTCTTTAAATTATGTAGTTTAGATGGAGCAATATTTAAAATAGGAAATGGTTATTTAGGTGTTTAAAACCCCTAAATCCGTCTAGCTAAAACTTTCAGCTTGTTGAATCCCAAATTATACTGGGTCTCACTTAATATATATATATATATATATATATATATATATATATATATATATATATATATATATATATATATATATATATATATATTATATATTTTTTTTTTTACGATGTTTCACACGCTAAAAGACGAGAATAGGGAGCGAACGCTGATCGACTATTAGAACTCTCGATCATATGTAGTTAATACCTTGTAATTCGACTCCATATAACTGTTCCAATGTTAATTTTTTATTTACAGTATTTTTTAATAAATAAATACCTTTTATAGGGGCTATTTTTTTTTTCACTACTCTCACACACACACACACCTCACGTGCTCGCCTGCAGATAAATCACAGGGAGAGAAAAGCTCTTCGTATTTCCTAGGAAATCCTAGGGAGAGAAAGCCTTCCTACTTTTTTTTTTTTCCACTACTCACACACACACACACATGCACGCACAGAAGCGCCTAGGAGATAAATCCTAGGGAGAGAAAGCCTTCCCTTTAACTTTCGGGGAGATCGAACCCATGACCACCAAGTTGAAAGCGCCGAACTCTGGCCAATCGAGCGGGTAGAATTTTCAGCGTACAGGGTTACTTTTGTGTACATTAAGTTTGGAGTTCAGTGTCGTCACGAACAATATGACTCATATTATATATATTAGTATGACCAAAATAGCGTGTGAAGACCAATTAGACCATCACGTTCCATGTGAACCAAGTCCACCACAATTTATTTTAAATGTTTCATGATTTAAATTTTCACAATATTTTGGGGGAAACTAGTTTCTCCCTAAGTTATAAAAAGTCCTGTTTTTTTAAACTGATCTTATATTCGTCAAATATTTGCAAGTTGAAAAAAATTGAACTTTTTATAATTTATGGAGAAACTGATTTCTCCCAAAACTTACTCTTAAATTTTTTACCAAACCAATTATGTGACATTATCTTTATACTCTATCATCAATAACTCGATTAATTCATTCACAATCACAACAACAACAATAAGTTTTTTATTTAACAACACAATATTTATTAATAGCAATTGCAAATTAGCACTCTCTCCATCTTAGAGTGAAGACTAGGTCTCTAAAAAATCGTCTTTATCCTATTAATTAGGAAAAATGTGTTTTTAAATATGCGGTAACATTTTTATAAGCAACTTAATTTTTTTAAAAACGTTCGATGACATTTTTGTATATAATCGAAACTTCTCAACGCTCTCTGGCACTCTTCAATACATGAACTGCCCTTTGTAACACATAAACCGGTCACCTTAAATACTAGCACTTGCCATTTTTTAACATTTCATTTATAAAAACTTTAAAAGCTCGTTTGAGGGCATAAATGACATCTTTTGGGGTTTTTAAACCTCCCTTGACTATTATAGATCTCGAAATTTCTTCGCCACCAAGCATGCTAGATATCAATATAAAAGGTTATGGATATTAATTAATTTCATAAGTTTTAATTATAAATATCAGAGACTTTTGGATATTCAGAAGGTTTGTTTGCCATTACCTTGTTCAAATGTGTTTGTTAATTCATATGCAAAAGCCTTTGTTTTTAATATCCAGAAATCTTTAAAATTGATTAATATTGACATCTAGAAACCCCTAATTTTGATATCCAGAAGATTTGTTGGTAATGACCTTGCTCAGAATACGCTTGTTAATTTATATCTAGAAGGTTTTAATATTATTATCCAGAATCATTTGAGCTAGAAAACCAATATGCTTGTTGGTAATGGTATTGTTCAAATATATTTGTTATTTTATATCTAAAAGACTTTAATATTGTTATCCATAACCCTTTAAGCTTGATATTTAAAAAATTTATTGTCTATGATCTTATTCAAATATGCTTGTTAATTTATATAAACAAGCCTTTAATATTGATATTCATAACCCTTTTGAGGGTGTATACAGAAGGTTTGTTAGTCATGTACTTAGTCACGACTTTTATTTCGAAGGGCGCAAAATTTTACTTATTTACAAAAATGACACCGCACACGAAATTCTTGTTATTTACAAAAATATCACCACGGATTTAAAAACACATTTTTCCTAATCACTAGAAAAGATGTTTTTCCTAGATTTTTACCAAAATGAATGACTACTTTCTACTTTCTACTTTGAACAAATTTAAGATATTCTACTTTTTGTAATAAGCTTTTTGAAAACCATTCTATTTTTTAAAATTTTGGTTTTGCAAGTACAATGTATAATGAATGGAGAAAAAAATTGATAAACATATTTAGGGATAAAGTATTTTGTAAAAATGTCACTCATTTTTGAGATATTTTTTATTTCTAAAAGTGGTCATTCAAAGTAATATAATTATTATCATCATATAACTATAATTAATTTTAATAAAAAATGATTATAGGCTAAAAAAATACAAATAATCAATGAAGCATGATTATATTGCTACATGATGAA